>SNQJ01S0068306.1:0-39395 GCA_010110895.2 Picea sitchensis | reverse complement strand
CCCTATGGAATTTAGGGTCCCTGAATTCTCCTGAAATCCGTTTCAAACCGGTCATCTTGGAACTTTCTCTATAACTTATTTTATGGGATGTTTTAGACCTTGAAAATTTGAAAATTTGAAAATATGATCTTACTATTCTTCAAGCTTGGGGAAGCTCAAGTCTTCTTGCATCGAGTAGTAGTGCACCGTTATGGAGACTAGAAAGGAAACAACATTCATATAATTTATTTTCCATAAGTTTATCAATGAATAAACTTACAAAATGAAATTATAATTCAATATAACAAAACTCACTATTTAAGATATTGCTAGTCATGAGAGATTTTCCCTCATTTGTGACCCAAGCCTCTCCATGATTCCTTCCTGCAAACATTACAAGAACCATTCAATGAAAAATTCAAAACGCCTAAAATCAATTCCATATATGTTGGATAATAATTTCATCAACTAATGATCTAGCCATGAATATATCAAGCAATGGTGGGGATTGGTATTCCTAGATAGGAGGTGGATCCATTGGTCAAACAACCTTATCCGAGGCAATAGTGGGGGATGTAGTGGATGTAGATGAAAAAACCATAGGTGTAGCCATGGTAGATGCAACAAAGGGGGTTGTAGTAGAGAAGATAGGAGCAACAATAGTGTAAGGGTGGCTTTGAAGCTTTGGTAGGGGTGAGTAGCAATAAACAACCATCGGTTGTAATATCCGGCAAAGTCCCATGTGGGGAGAAAGTATACTACCAATGGTTGTGGCAAAGTGGCCACGAAAATGACCCACCATGTAATACAAACAACAAATTCCAACCAAGTTAGGCTACTACAGAACCATGAAAATACAAGTCATTACATTTAACATAATGTATTTGAATGGATGTAAAGGCATGTTTGTTGTAATACCTCATGCCAATGCACTTGATGGCTGGAGAAGGTGAAGTATGGATGGAGAAAGATAGTCGTGGTGGATGAAATAAAATTGATTGTGCATGCATATACATTTTCAATATGTTATATTAATACAAAAACACGAAAATCAAACAAAATAAGAAAACAAATTTCACATTAACCATATTTAACTTGACTTATGTGACTATGGAGTGATCTATCCACCCTAAGTGGAGATGATTGATCAGTTTCTTTAGTCACAAGCTTTAGAAACACATAAGATGGACTTGAGTTTTAAATAAAAACACACACAAAATAAAGATGCAAATAACCTATAACTTTCACTTCAACATTTCAAAAATGCAATAAGCACACGGGGAACCAAATGAATTAAACCTAGTTTAATGGAGTTTCTGAACCCGTAACTAAATTTTTCAACTGCAACTCCAATGCATTTACATACAATATTCAATGAATGTTCTTATTACAAAAGGTAGGGCAATCAATGAATGCATAAAAAAAATTCAAATCAAAAGGTACAAATGAAAGAAAACTTAATCAGATATATTTATATCATTTCAAATTTGAGGTTGCGTATATAATAAATAACATGTAGCAATGATGCTCAAATACTTTTCTCAATAATGTCAAAATTGCTTGTAGAATTTGAACTTGAAGATTAGTTTCAATCTTTGCACATTGTTTATTTTGGCATGAATGAAGATGATAATTGATTTCTCATAAACAAATTGGACATTTGCAAAACAATAGATTTAGAATACTTACTCCCAAACTAGTGTTTCTTTAATTTTTATGTTAACCATGAGAAATGTTTCATCTTAAAAGAGTTGTCAGGGATCACAAATTCTTACACCCACTCCAATATGAGTTATCCAATTAAGATGCTTGGATAAACTATCCATCACTAAGATAGAGAGATACATGATAAGGGACATCATTTTCTTAGGCCCATTGTGGTTTGGAACAATGGAGTAGCCATGACATGCTAATGGTAAGGATGGATATGGAAATGAYGGGAGCTACTATCATATTATTCATATAGGAAAATGTTATTTTATATAAAAATGYTATTAAAAACATAATTTACAAGATTGTGAGAAAAACATACCRCTATAAAACATGGTAATGAAATCTCCTTGGACTAGTTTTAGTAAAAGATTGACAAAATTACTTGTTGGRMCAYWTTCTMATCTTTATTGAGGKGTAACATATTTTCAATTGATCTTGATCYTTCATCTTATTAGAAGGGATTAATTCCCTTACTTTTTATGTCTTATCCAACATCTCCCCAATTAATTACCATGAAGGAATATTAACAACTAGAAAGAGAATGTATATTTGACAATGTTATTTGTTTCACTTTTCTCAATAATAGGAGCGACAAAAATTTGTGGAACTAGATTATTTATAGGATCAGGATGTCCAAGATCAATTGAATAAAAAAATGATTCTAATTAATGATGATTTTAAACTTGTGCACTTATTTTCTTGAAAAGTATGTTATGATTTAACCTTAGGAGAAGAATAAATTAGATGGTCATGCTCAAAAAAAATATGTAGGAAAAGAAAAGTATTCATAGTGTAATAATTATGTCCAATTGCAACCATTACCATATACTGAGATATGTTTAGGAAGACCCTTTTCAAATTACCTTCAATGTAGATTTTGAGCAAATGAAAATGTTGGCAAATTTACCCTATCAAGTAGCAAGGAAACAAACTTACCCAAGAGTCTTAGAGTGTTTCTAATGGCCATGAGTGTTGGCATTCAAATATTCAAGAGGTAAGTTGGTCATTCACACTCAAATTGAAATTGAAGATAACAATTATGTGATTCAAATTCATATTCATATAGGGAAATGTAGTAGCTTCCAGGTCCCCTAATCTATGTTGGCATTGCTCTTAACTATGGTTTAATTAAAAAGCACATGTAATTCCTGTAATTTATTTATGATTACGATTTTACACATGTGTTATTTATAACTTGAGTTCAAAATTTTGGGGAAAAAATCATAAAGTCATTTAAATATATGCGTGTGAGGTGCCCCAATGGAGCCCATTATTGCAACTACTGCATCAACCATGAGAGAATATGTATCCTACCACTTGGATTGATCTGAAAATCGAAGCTTAGCTATTACACACTATAACCTCAATTTAATCAAGACCTTTTTCTGACGGTTCATGTGAATATAAAGACAACAAAGACTTGAATAATTAAGATCAATAAAAGATAACACAAGAACACAAACCATCAACGAATTGTACACAAGAAGTTGATAACGGATTTCGGCAATCTCGCCTACATCTCCGGGCCTTTGTCTTCGGTGCGGGAGGCTTTCTTTATTAAATATTCAATGCTTTACAATCTATATTCAAAATACATCATATAGGGAATCTGACTGACTAGATGTATTCTTCTCTGTCTCATAAACCTGACGCAACAGACGACACTGAAAACGGAGTAATATAACTCCCGAAAACTGCCTCCAAAGCTCAGCTACTTACACTGCTCAAGACTACTTGACCTTGGCTTCAAGCTTCTTTGCTACTTCTTTCTTGTGTAAAACCTCTCAATGACTTATTTTATATATCCATGAGGTAGAGGGATCAAATCCCAACATCCCACTTTCCGTGGCACTCAATTTGGCCCAATATCCACCAAGATATGGCCAAATAACCAAAACTAGTTAATAAAAATCAATAAAAACCATAAGATATGGTCAAAAACCCATTTTATGCCAAATAATAGGGATAAGCCCCCCAAGATGATCGTGTGCCCCTATTTATGGTCATATGGTTGAGCTTCTCGGATTCAAAGTCTAATTCATAGCCATAACTCCCCATAATAGACGCGTGCCCCCTAAACCCGGTCATATGGATGAGGTCGCACCCTTCAAATGCGCCCATTACTATTCCCTTGCGCTTTAAACATAATAAAAGGGGCTTGATATTACAAGCTTCTCCCTTGGCACGTTGGTTGTTGGGGTTGTTCCAAATGTTAGCGCCTTGCTTCAGGAGGTTATGGGTTCGATTCCTATGAGCTCTAAAATATTTTTAGACCACCATACAAAGTATTGTAATTTAAATAAATTAAAAAGTGTTTCTTATAACAAGAAACATGGTGGGTGTGTTGGTGTTGGGCCATTTCTCAAGGTCATGGTCGTGGGTTCAAAACCCATTGAATCCAAACATTATTTTTGGAACTTGCCATATGTGTGATGACTGTGTGCCACATGGTTGCCCATGCCTGGGCCATGTGGTACCACCACATTTGCCCAAACTTTGCTACGTCTCCAAACTGCATTGGTCCAATTTTGCCATAGATGTCTAGTCACCGGTCGCCACTTGTCAACTTGGATGGATCCCTGTCACCACCCAGTCACCCTACTGCCTCTGCTTCCACATGTCAATTTTCCACTGCCATGTCAACACTGCTGATGTCAGCATTTGACTGGCCCTGTTGACTTTTTCCCTGTTTGGGAAAACGATCAAAGTGCGATAACTCTCGCATACAGTGTCTGTTTGAGAAAGTGGATATATGGACAAAATCGGGAGAATGAGATGGACGCAATGGCGTTGGTCTTGTCGAATTCTGAGCACTTTGATTTTTAGGCATTTTTTAGCCCCATCAAACTCCTGGATCCAAATCTAGATCACACCTCCCCACTAAAGAACCTTTTGGTCCCCAAAAGGATTATTACATCAATTGACTATCTCCTTACATCAATCAACTAATGACAAAACAACCTAGACTTAACATTAACTAGACTCAATAAGTGATTTCATAAATCAAATCACTTTTATTACATCAAAGATAATGACACTGACTCAATTTACATATAGGGCATAAAATCTGCCCAGTTCTAGTCGAATGACCCATCTCCTGCCAATGAAGTGTTGTGGTCATTCCTTTGCTCCTCCGCAGCATCCGCTTGTTGTCCTCTTCCAGCGTCCTTCTGTTCCTTTGCAGCATCAGTCTTTTGCTCAAGCCCTTCAGGCTTTGTTGAGTGTCGCAACTCTGGATGCACCTTCCAACAAATATCTTCACAATGTTTTCTCTTCTGACAATGTAAGCAAGTGTTTCTTGCTCAAAGAAACTTGATGGAATCGCACCCTGACTGAGTCAAATCCCCCTTGGATTTCTCTGATTCCTGCCCTGGCTACACTGACTTTGCTAGCAGATTCGTTTTGACCTGCAGTGTCGCGTCATCATGTCTTGGCGTACTTCTTGTCGCCATGATTTTTCTTCCATATACTTTTTGTTCCCAGTAGTCTGCAACACAATGGTTATTGCTTCTACAAAACATGCATGGAATCTTTTTCCTGATAAGGTTCATGACTCTAGCATGCTCATCAGTAAAGGTGGGTGAAGGTGATTTATACCTTTTAACCTGTTTACCTTTCATTCGTGACTCACTGTTTGCGTTGTTGCTGGCTCGAGCTGCTTGTTTACCTTGCCGAGTCCGAAACCATTCTGGTGTCAATTCTGGATGTCGCTTCCAACAATGGTCAGCATCGTGTCCGAACTTTTGACAGTGTGTGCATCGAATCACTGGACTCTCGTCCTTAGAAGATCCTCCTGCATATCCCAATCCTTCCCAGAGTGGACGCTCATGCACTTCAATCAGCTCAGCTCTGCCTTGGCCATATTTTCCAAGGCCTTGCCCCTTCCGGTATCCAAACTTTGATAGCATTTTCATACCGACTCCTTTGGTATGTCTCTCAAATGATTCTATCTCCAGATGGTTGGACTCCACTTCCTGATCAGCTACAGGTGAGGCTGGAGTGTATTCAGTGCTTTCTACTGGCGAAGAGAATGTGCCAAGGGCCTCTCCTATCGACTGCTCCTCAACCAGAGTAGTAGGAGTATATGAATCCTCCTCATCTGATTGCCTTCGGAATGAATGAGTTTCATCATCCCTAATAGGGCTTGGGCTTCTAGCTGAAGGACATCCTCCAACTCGCCTTGCTTCCATTGCCAACATCAACGTTTGCATTCTTTCCCTGTCTTCCTCAATAATCTGCACCAATCTTCGCAATTCAGCATTCTCTCGCTACATGGCTTGGTTGATCTCCTCGAGCTCTTAGAGTCTATCTCTCTTCAAGATTTTTCCCATATTCACAGTTCCTGCAAATGTCAGCCTACTCTGATACCACTTGATCCGAAAATCGAAGCTTAGCTATTACACACTATAACCTCAATTTAATCAAGACCTTTTTCTGACAGTGCATGTGAATATAAAGACAACAAAGACTTGAATAATTAAGAGGAATAATAGATAACACAAAAATGAAAACCATCAACCAATTGTACACAAGAAGTTGATAATGGAGTTCGGCAATCTCGCCTACGTCTCCGGGCCTTTGTCTTCAGTGCGGGAGGCTTTCTCTATTAAATATTCAATGCTTTACAATTTGCATTCAAAATAAATCATATAGGGCATCTGAATGACTAGCTATATTCTTCTCTATCTCATAAACCTGACGCAACATATGGCACTGAAAACAGAGTAATAGAACTCTCAAAAACTGCCTCCAAAGCTCAGCTACTTGCACTGCTCAAGACTACTTGACCTTGGCTTCAAGCTTCTTTGCTACTTATTGCTTGTGTAAAACCTCTCAATGACTTATTTTATATATCCATGAGGTAGAGGGATCAAATCCCAACATCCCACTTTTCGTGGCACTCAATTTGGCCCAATATCCACCAAGATATGGCCAAATAACCAAAACTGGTTAATAAAAATCAATAAAAACCATAAGATATGGTCAAAAACCCATTTTATGCTAAATAATAGTGATAAGCCCCCCAAGATGAGCGTGCGCCCCTATTTATGGTCATATGGTTGAGATTCTCAGATTCAAAGGCTAATTCATAGCCATAACTTCATAGCCATAACTCCCCATAATAGACGTGTGACCCCTAAACCCGGTCATATGGATGAGGTCGTGCCCTTCAAATGTGCCCATTACTATTCCCTTGCACTTTAAACATAATAAAAGGGGCTTGATATTACAAGATTCTCCTTTGGCGCATTGGTTGTTGGGGTTGTTCCAAAGCTTAGCGCCTTGCTTCAGGAGGTCATGGGCTCGATTCCCATGAGCTCTAAAATATTTTTAGACCACCATACAAAGTATTGTAATTTAAATAAATTAAAAAGTATTTCTTATAACAAGAAACATGGTGGGTGTGTTGGTGTTGGGCCATTTATCAAGGTAGTGGTCATGGGTTCAAAACCCATGACTCCAAACATTATTTTTGGAACTTGCCATATGTGTGATGACTGGGTGCCACGTGGTACCACCACATTTGCCCAAACTTTGCCACGTGTCCAAACTGCATTGGTCCAATTTTTCCATAGATGTCCAGTCACCGGTCACCACTTGTCAACTTGGATGGATCCCTGTCACCACCCAGTCACCCTGCTGCCTCTGCTGCCGCATGTCAATTTTCCACTGCCATGTCAACACTGTTGACGTCAGCATTTCATTGGACCTGTTGATTTTTTCCCTGTTTGGGAAAACGATCAAAGTGCGATAACTCTCGCATACAATGTTTGTTTGAGAAAGTGGATATATGGATGGAATCGGGAGAACGAGACGGACGCAATGGCGTTGGTCTTGTCGAATTCTAAGCACTTTGATTTTTAGGCATTTTTGAGCCCCATCAAGCTCCTGGATCCAAATCTGGATCATGGATGTAGGAGCATCATCTCGTAGGAGCTATACATGTCAAAAAATAAAACACAAGACAAATAATTACAATTATGTTTATCGAATACTTTTCAACTATCAAATTATACATGATCAATGAAGATATAAAAAAATATTTCATACTAACCTCATGCAAGAAAATATTCTTCCTAAGAGCCTATATTGGCCTATAACAAGTATGTCCATAATGAAAGCATCAATTAGGATCAACTAGATTGTAACCATAATGGCCAACCTGGCCAGATCTTCTTCCTAGTCTAGAATTGGAAACATAGCCTAAAGGCCCTACACCTTGTGGTGTAACGTTGTTGCTTGGGGATGGCTCTTGATGGGATGTTGCCACAAATATGCTATGTTGAAATAAATTGTGGCATGGACAATATAATAGTACTAGTTGTATTAATCCTATCTCCAAGATGAGGTGTTGGATGGGGGGTTGTTGGCCCTTGACCAAGTTTTGAAGATCATTGGTCATGTTTGAACTATTTTGGGACTTCGACAAGCTATCGAAGGCGAAGCGCAAGTCGAACCGGAGATCACGGGATCTCGGCCCCTTGTTTAGGTCTTTTTGGGTTTTGGGCTTATGTAACGGGTATGGGGATGTCGGCCCATGGGTTTACCCATGTTTAGGCCCTTTTGTAATGTATAAATAGATGTCTAGGTGATGTAAGAAAGGGGTTGGTACCTTGCTAAGTGCTAAGTGCAAATTGTAAATGATTTTTGCATGTTGTGTTGAGAACTTGCAGAGCTAAGTGCAAGTGACTGTAAGAGACTGTGTAAAGGCTTTGTTTTGTAACCTAGCTCGGGGGAAGGAGAATCTAGTGAAGTGTGCGCAGATCTCTTGTCCTATGCAGAGTAGGATCTTGTGGCTCTGTGCATGTAGAATATTGACAGAAGACAATAAATAGAAGAAGAGTTGGTGGACGTAGGCCCAGGCTAGGGGTGAACCACGTATATCCTATGTTGTGGTTTCTTTGTGCATTATGGTTGTTTTATTGTTTATATGATTAATGCTTAATGCAATGATGTATGCTTAGATGGATATAATATCTTAGTGCCTAATGATGTGAATAAGATGTTATATCTAATCTATGTTGATATGTTGAGTGCCTGAATATATTAGATATGGATGAATACTGTGATGCTATGTTATTAGGGTCTATCTGCATTGTAAACTAAGGTTGAAGACTAATGAACTATAACTGCTAAGTGTTATGTTAAGGTGTGGCAATCACATATCTGTGTCCCAGCTAAGGTTGCAGACATCTGAGTCCTGCAACCACCCCTACCTCTACCTCGAGTGAGACTTTATCTGCTTCGCAGGTGTTGCTGAAAGGGTTGGTAGTTAGGGTTTTGTTGGTATGTTGTTGAAGCGTTGAACCTTGGGTCTGCCCCGTGTGCCAACAAATGGTTCTGTTGTCGGGACCTAAAACTGTGATTGCTGGGAACTGAAGAAAAGAGAAAGCTCTGTGCGTAGATCTGTTGCCCTAGTGCACAGTATTCTACTTGACTTGTAAAGCTTTGTGCTAAGAAGAGAAGTTAGATATGAAGAAAAGAGGTAAGATCTTGAAGCTTTGGTCTCTAATAAAGGTAAGAATAGTGAATTTTTTTTATTGAAAAGGTAAGATAAGTGAAAATTTTTGTTTCAAAAGTATGGATTTAGGTATGTTTGATAAATTTTGTCCTAGCTTGAAAACTAGGTCACAGCTAGAAGAAAGAAGATTTGATATGAGTAGATCTGATATGAATAGTGAAAGATATGTTATCCCTATGCATAGAAAGAATGTTTGGACTAACAAATGGATGCAGTATCCTAGAAAGAATATTCTGCAGGTTAGCTACTATGATCCTAGTGCACAGTACAAGAAAGTTTGGGGATCATTTAAAAGAAAAAGAGGATTAACCCTTTGTTACAGTTGCAGAAGACCGAGACATCTTGTTAAGGAATGCCTTGGTAGAAGACCTGGTTGTATTTGTTGTAAAGATATGGATCATGAAGTTTTGGATTTCCCTAGAATGATTGCTAAGGTTGAAAGAATGAATATGAGACAAGAAAACCCTAAGGAAGGCCAAGAAACTGAGACCATGACAGAAACCCAAAAAGAATTAGAGAATGTATTACTACAAATGAAAGAAACCTTGAATGATCACAGAAATATCAACTTATCAGAGATCTTCAAAGAAAAATAGTGCATAGAAACAAGAATAGGAGACTTCAACATTGACTGTATTCTGGATGAGGAAACACAAGTGAATATCATGACAAAAAGAACCTGGGAAATTTTAGGAAAGTCTGCTATGATTCCTTCATTGGGAAGAATCAGATTATTTAGAGGAAATTTGATAACCCTATGTGGAAGACTCACCTAGATATCTATGAGTGCTCGTGGAACTTCGACAGAGGAAGATTTTGAGGTTGTTAAATTTATTGAGAGCAGTGCCCCATTTGCTATGTTACTAGGAAAAACCTGGATTGAGAAGGATCAGACCAGAAGTAAAGAAGAGGAAGCCCTAGAATAGAAAAAGAAAGAACTAAGAGACTTCATGACGAAGAGGATAGCACACTTACTTAAAGAACAAGAGGACCAGTCGAAGCTACTGCAGACCAGAAATTTGGATGTCGAAGTTGAAAGAAACCAGGAAGACTTAAACCACCTTCCTGTACAGGAGAATAGAGCATCTACCCCAGACAAAGAAGAAGTATTACTCTCTAATCCTATGAAATAATATCAACAGCATGAAGTTACTATGTTAAGTACAGATAAGAATCGAAATGGTAAAAGGAGTACTGAAACGAAGATCACAGGGAAGAAGGCTAGAAAGCTCAGTAAGAAGAGAGCAAAGCTAGAAAATTTACAGGAGGTTCCAGAGGGAACTTCGCAGAAGGAAGGTTTGAAAAAATGGAACTTCGTCGGGATATCAGAACAGCGCAACATGGCACTTCGCCATGGTGGAGAGATATAACTATTCTTGGCATTATGATTGTTAGACCGACACTCTCAAACGGTTAGAACAACAGTTATGACCAGAAAGCTCACAATCAGACAGTTGGGACTGCACCGTAACGGACAAAACTGCATTGATGAAGGCTTCTCTCCCGTTGGAGAGATCGTTGTCTACTTAGTCCGTCAACTATTGCACCGAGAAAAATTTCACAAATTGTATCTGAGCCAAAAAAAGAACTCATTACTACCGCGTTGTGTTTACTGAGATCGACACATGTTCTACTGCATTGAGCATTCATTCATCAATGTGAGTTATCCGATATTAGGCGTGCATGTCGGACGAACTCAGGGTCGTAGAGTATTCGGTTGAAGAAGTTCTAATCGATTTAATAGCCGAAAAAGTAATGTCCGCAGGAATTCAAGCTTCCTCGACGAGAGGAGTGCAAGCCTCTTCGTCGATTGCTCGTGCATCTAGACCATCCCAACCTGCAGCCAAGAAAAGAACCAAGCATCGAGATGACTTGGAGAACGCAAAGTTAATCCCAACTATCCTGTCTGACTACATACCGCCTCTGGCCAGCCCGGTGAGTCATGGCAGTGTCCCCAGAGACTTCGATTACACTCTGGTTACTGCGTACCTCCCGAAGGGGATACATACAGTTTGATCGCAACTGGATAAGATCATGGCATTAAAATTCAGAGACTTCAACCTAGGGGATCGCAAGAACTACAACATGCTCTCTCCTTACAGGTATTTGACTATGACGAAGGGGAAGAAGTCAAGGATAAACCCCCAACCATAGACTATGGACCTCGCGCAGTCAATTTTCCTAAACATAATGAATATACCGCATTTTGGAAGGCACCAAGAGGTTAACACGTGCATTAAGCTCCTGCTATCGTGCTTCCATCGTGGCTATCTATGGCTAGATAGACGCATCACCATCGATTCGACGTTGATCCATAGGATCACCGTATTGAGAATGCAGGGACCCAACCCTCAAGACTTCTACCCAGGGAAGGCTGCAGACCGCGCCCTTGCACAGTGGATTAAAGATACCTATGGCGATGTAGAAAATGGGACGCAATGCTACAAGGTAGATTCCATTCAGAATGAAGCAATGTGCCTAGCCTACCAGCTGATCACAGGAAAACTAGTGAGAAAGACCAGACCCATGCAGGTCATATGGTTCATTTTTGACCTCGCTGGAAAATGCATGGAAGGACTACAGATGAACTGGGAAAAGTACTTAGTCAACCAGTTAGAATTGGATTGTCGCGAAGCTCCGAATCAGGGCTATGACTTCCATTTTAGCTGGTTGTTGATCCTCATCGCGTTTACTGCTTGGGAGATGCCGGAAGGTGCGACCTTCCCTGACATTGAGATGTTTGAGCCGCTCACTATGAAGTTCACCACGCTCTGGTATTCGAGCAATATGGGGAAACAATGGCAGTCGAACATAGTATTCCACACCTACTATCTCCAGTTAAAGAGGGCTATTGGGGTTGTCCCTCGTATGACGTTGAACACCCTACACCGGTTCAGACCCCTTATGAAGTTTCACATAGATCAATACTTTATCTACATCACTGCACATGCAGATGGAAGTAAAGAAGAGCTTCAGTCATACTATAAGCTCACAGAGGAAGACCTAGAAGAGACAACCAAGGACTGGCATGCAGAGATCCTTATCCCTGCTAACCTGCATAACTATCTGATCCCGAACTAATCGACAGCCCGGAGGCCACTCACGAAGAGAATGACACACCTGGAACTAGCAGAATGAAGAAGACCGAAGAGGTCCAGCAACTGAGAAGTGCATCAGAAGAAACTGCTTCAGAATCACCTAGACGGGGAGGTGATGATGAAGTAGATAGAGAAGAGACCAATGGAAAAGAAGATCAAAAGAAGCAAGGCAAAGTAACACTGCCTAGGTATCCTGTTTATGAGACTGATCCATATAAGAAAAGAAAGGTTTCCCCCATGAAACCTACCTCGTGGAAGAAATCCAAAGCTACTAAGACTAAGCTGTAGATTGTACTCACGCTCGTTGCCTTCGACTTCATCATTGCAGTTGCATCAGACACCTTACAGGATATTATGCAGAACACTGAAGCCAAACAAGCAACCATGTATGATAGAATTGAGACAGAACTAAGAGGGGTACAACATGCCCTTCAATCTAGTTGTGCAGTGTCCAATGCGCCTCCGCCATCAGAAGAACCAGAGTTGGGATATGAGCCTACCCAACTCCACATAATAGCTAATGCGACCAAAGCTCACCTTCGTCGTGCACGAGAAGGAAAAGAACAGGCCACAGTGGCCCTAAAGCAAGTACAAGAGGAAGTGGTAGAACAATGCCAAGTTGCGCAACAGGAGAAGGACGACCACCAAACCAAGTTCGAAGAGGAAAGAGCGCAGATCTAGCCAGAATAAGAACAGTTGCTCGCGGAGCAGGTTGGAGTAAAAGAAGTAGTCAATAGAGAACTTCGCTCTGTGACATCTTAGAGCAAAAAGCAGAAGAACCAGTGGAGCATCAAGTAGCACAGCTTGTTGAAGCCATCCAGCAGCTTCAATAGAGAATAGTAGACCTAGAGCTACAAACAGTGCCAAGCACTCCACAGGATGTGCAAGACCAAAGAGAAGCCACTGCCCAAAGTGCAGTTGAGAGAATCAAGGCCTTAGCTTTGGAATGTAAACATATTAGCAGTAGAAGTGCACAGACTTACAATTGACTCACTGAAGACCTTGAACTAAAGACACTGGAGTCACAGCTCCAGGAGGCAAAGCTGCAATCAATGATAGTACAGGCGCAGTTGAAGCTCCTGTCAGTAATTGAAAGGATGAAGGGATTCCAGGAACAACACGCTGCTCAACAATAGGTCCACACCATATAGAGCAAAGTCATGGAAGTGACTCAGAGGCTCCAACCAATCCAGGACTAAGCGTGCTAATTGTTTGAGGAGATTGAAGGCCGAGGATTAGAGCTGGAACAAGTAGTCACTGCAGTCAAACATCACTTAGAGGGACCTATCATCGAAGCAATTGTCCAAGAGTTCACCGAGTAGGAGGCCTTGGCACAGCAACAGGTTGAAGCAGCTTAAGCCAAGATAGAGGCTTTTGAGGTATATCTACTCGGATCAGAGTGACTCGGGACGAGTCACAGGTGAGTGTTAGAAGCTTGTTGGCCCTTGACCAATTTTTGAGGATCCTTGGTCATGTTTGAACTATTTTGGGACTTCAACAGGCTGTCGAAGGTGGAGTGCAATTCGAAGCGAAGATCGTGGGATCTCGGCCCCTTGTTTAGGGATTTTGGGATTTTGGGCTTATGTAACAGGTATGGGGATGTCATCCCATGGGTTTACCCATGTTTAGGCCCTTTTGTAATGTATAAATAGATGTCTAGGCGATGTAAGAAAGGGCTTGGTACCTTGCTAAGTGCTAAGTGAAATTGTAAATTCTTTGTGCATGTTGTGTTGAGAAATTCTAGAGCTAAGTGACTATAAGAGATTGTAAGAGACTGTGTAAAGGCTTTGTGTTGTAACCTAGCTCGGGGGAAGGAGGATCTAGCGAAGTGCGCGCAGATCTCTTGTCCTATGCGGAGTAGGATCTTGTGGATCTGTGCATGTGGAAGATTGATAGAAGACAATAAAGAGAAGAAGAGTTGGTGGACATAGCCCCAGGCTGAGGGTGAACCGCGTATATCCTGTGTTGTGGTTTCTTTGTGCATTATGGTTGTTTTAATGTTTATATGATTAAT
Organism: Picea sitchensis; assembly: GCA_010110895.2. NCBI lineage: Eukaryota > Viridiplantae > Streptophyta > Pinopsida > Pinales > Pinaceae > Picea > Picea sitchensis. The sequence continues at coordinate 25,069 of SNQJ01S0068306.1, read as the reverse complement.
GCTTAGTGCAATGATGTATGCTTAGATGGATATGATAGCTTAGTGCCTAATGATGTGAATAAGATGCTAGATCTTATCTATGTTGATATGTTGAGTGCCTGAATATATTAGATCTGGATGAATACTGTGATGCTCTGTTATTAGGGTTTATCTACGTTGTAAACTAAGGTTGAATACTAATGAAATATAACTACTAAGTTCTCTGTTAAGGTGTGACAATCATAGATATGTGTCCCAACTAAGGTTGCAGACATCTGAGTCCTGCAACCACCCCTACCTCTACCTCGAGTGAGACTTCATATGCTCTGCATGTGTTGCCGAAAGGGCCAGCAGTTAGGGTTTTGTTGGTGTGTTGTTGAAGCATTGAACCTTGGGTCTGCCTCGTGTGCCAACAAATGGTTATGTTGACCGGACCTGAAACTGTGATTGTTGGGAACTGAAGAAAAGAGAAAGCTTCGTGTGTAGATCTGTTGCCCTAGTGCGCAGTATTCTACTTGACTTGTAAAGCTCTGTGCTAAGAAGAGAAGTCAGATATGAAGAAAAGAGGTAAGATCTTGAAGCTTTGGGCTCTAATAAAGGTAAGAACAGTGAAATTTTTTTATTGAAAAGGTAAGATAAGTGGAAATTTGTGTTTCAATAGTATGGATCTAGGTATGTTTGATAAATTTTGTCCTAGCTTGAAAACTAGGGCACAACTAGAAGAAAGAAGATTTGATATGAGTAGATATGATAAGAATAATGAAAGATATGTTATCCCTATTCATAGAAAGAATGTTTGGACTAACAAATGGATGCAGGATCCTAGAAAGAATTTTCTACAGGTTAGCTACTATGATCCTAGTGCACAGTACAGGAAAGGCTAGGGATCATTTGAAAGAAAAAGAGGATTAAGCCTTTGTTACAGTTGCAGAAGACCGGGACATCTTGCTAAGGAATGCCCTAGTAGAAGACCTAGTTGTCTTTGTTGTAAAGCTATGGATCATGAAGTTTTGGATTGCCCTAGAATGATTGCTAAGGTTGAAAGAATGAATATGAGACAAGAAAACCCTAAGGAAGGTCAAGAAACCGAGACCATGACAGAACCCCGGAAAGAATCAAAGAATGTATTACTACAAATGAAAGAAAGCCTGAATGATCACAGAAATATCAACTTATCAGAGATCTTCAAAGAAAAAGAGTGCATAGAAACAAGAATGGGAGACTTCGACATTGACTGTATTCTGGATGAGGAAACACGGGTGAATATCATGACAGAAAGAACCTAGGAAATTTTAGGAAATCCTACTATGATTCCTTCATTGGGAGGAATCAGATTATTTAGAGGAAATTTGATAACCCTATGTGGAAGACTCACCCAGATATCTATGAGTGCTCATGGAACTTCAACATAGGGATATTTTGAGGTTGTTAAATTTATTGAGACTAGCGCCCCATTTGCTATGTTACTAGGAAAAACCTAGATTGAGAAGGATCAGACCAGAAGAAAAGAAGAGGAAGCCCTAGAACAGAAAAAGCAAGAACTAAGAGACTTCATGATGAAGAGGATAACACACTTACTGAAAGAACAAGAGAATCAGTCGAAGCTATTGAGGACCATAAATCTAGATGTCGAAGTTTAAAGAAACCAAGAAGACTTAAACCACCTGTCTATGAAGGAGAATAGAGAATCTACCCCAGACAAAGAAGAAGTATTACTCTCTAACCCTATGAAAGATTCTCAACAGCGTGAATTTACAATGTTAAGTACGGACAAGAATCAGAATGGAAAATGGAATATTGAAACGAAGATCATAGGGAAGAAGGCTAGAAAGCTCAGTAAGAAGAGAGAAAAGCTAGAAAAGTTGCAGGAGGTTCCAAAGGGAACTTCGCATAAGGAAGGTTTTCAAAACTGGAACTTCGTCAGGATATCAGAATAGCGCAACATGGAACTTCGCCATGGTGGAGCGATATAACCGTTGGAGGCATTATGATCGTTAGAATGATGCTCTTGAACAGTTAGAACAGTGGTTATGACTAGAAAGCTCACCATAGAATCATTGGGACCGCGCCGTAACGAAAAAAACTGCATTGATGAGGGATTCTTGCTCGTTGGAGAGATCCATTACCTCGTTGTCTACTTAGTCTATCGACTGTTGCACCGAGAACACTTTCATGAATTGTATCTGATCCAACAAAATAACTCTTTGCTATTGCACTGGGTTTACTGAGATCGACACCTGTTCTGTGGCATTGAGTATTCATTCATCAACCTGTGTTATCTGATCTTGAGCGTGCATGTCAGACAAACTCAGCGCCGTAGAGAAGTCGGTTGAAGAAGTTCTAATCGATTTAATGGCCGAAAAAGTAATGTCTGCAGGAATTCAAGCTTCTTCGACGAGAGGAGTGCAAGCCTCTCTGTCGACTGCTCGCGGATTTGGACCATCCCGACCTACAACCGAGAAAAGAACCAAGCATCGATATGATCTGGAGAATGCGAAGTTAGTCCCGACTATCCTGCCCGACTACATCCCGCCTCTGGCCAGCGCAGTGAGTCGTGACAGTGTCCCAAGAGACTTCGATTACACTCTGGTTACTGTGTACCTCCCGAAGGGGATACATACAGTTCGAATGCAGCTGGATAAGATCATGGCATTAAAATTCAGAGACTTCAACCTAGGGGATTGCAACAACTACAACATGCTCGCTCCTTATAGGTATTTGACTAGGACGAAAGGGAAGAAGTCAAGGATAATACCCCAAACATGGCCTATGGACCTCGCGCAGTCCACTGTTATTAACGAAATGAAGATACCACATTTTGGAAGGCACTGGGAGGTTAATGTGTGCGTTAAGACGTTAAGATCCTACTTTCATGCTTCCATGGTGGTTATCTATGACTAGATAGATGCATAATCCTCGATCCCGCGTTGATCCATAGGATCACCGGTTTGAGCATGCAGGGACCAGACCCATAAGACTTCTACCCAGGGAAGGTTGTAGTCCGTGCCCTGGCACAGTGGATTAAAGATACCTATGGCGATGTAGAAAATGGGACGTGAGGCTACAAGGTAGCTTCCATCTAGAATGGCACAGTGCGCCTAGCCTGCCAGATGATGGTAGGAAAAATAGTGAGAAATAACAGACCCATGCAAGTCACAAGGTTCGTTGTTCACCTTGCTGGAAAATGCGTGGAAGGACTACAGATGAACTGGGCAAAGTACTTAGTCAACTAGTTAGAATTGGATTGCCGCAAAGATCAGGATCAGGGCTATGAGTTCCATTTTAGTTGGTTGTTGATCCTCATCGTGTTTACTTCTTGGGAGATGTCGGAAGGTGCTATCTTCCCTGACATTGAGACGTTCAAGCCGCTCGCTGCGAAGTTCACCATGCTCTGGTATTCGAGCGATATGGGGAAACAATGGTAGTCCAATGCGATATTCCATACCTACTATCTCCAATTAAAGAGGGATATTGGGGATGTCCCTCGTATGACGTCGAACACCCTGCACCGGTTCAGACCCCTTATGAAGTTCCACGCAGATCGACACTTTATCTACATCACTGCAAGCATAGGCAGAAGTAAAGAAGAGCTTTAGTCATAATATAAGCTCATAGAGGAAGACCTAGAAGAGATAACCAACGACTGGTCTATAGAGCTCCTTATCCCTGCTGACCCCGCAGAACTATCCGATCCCGAACTAATCGGTAGCCCAGAGGCCACTCACGAAGAACATGACACACCTGGAACTAGCAGAAGGAAGAAGACCGAAGAGGTCCGACAGTTAAGAGTGCATTAGAAGAAACCGCTTCAGAATCACATGGACGAGGAGGTGATGATGAAGTAGATAGAGAAGAGACCAATGGAAAAGAACATCAGCAGAAGCAAGGCGAAGTAACACCGCCTAGGGGTCCTGTTGATGAGGCTGATCCCTCTAAGAAAAGAAAGTTTTCCCCCATGAAACCTACCTCGTGGAAGAAATCCAAAGCTACTAAAATTAAGTTGCAGACTGTACTCTCGCTTGATGACTTTGACTTCATCATCACAGTTGTATCAGACTCCTCGCGGGATATTATGCAGAACACTGAAGCTAAATAAGCAACCATGTATGATAGAATTGAGACAAAACTAAGAGAGGTACAGGAGGCCCTTCAATCCAGTCACGTAGTGTCCACTGCACCCCCACCATCAGAAGAAACAAAGTTGGAAAATGAGCCTACCCAACTCCGCAGAATATTTGATGCGACCGAAGCTCGCCTTCGTCGCGCACAAGAAGAAAAAGAACAGGCCAGAGTGGCCCTAAAGAAAGCACAAGAGGAAGTGGTAGAGCAACGCCTAGTTGCGCAATAGGAGAAGGATGACCTCCAAACTAAGTTCGAAGAGGAAAGAGCACATATCCAGCAAGAGAAAGAATAGCTTCTCACGGAGCAGGTTAGAGTAAAAGAAGCAGTCAACAAAGCACTTCGCTCTATGACAGGCTTAGAGAAAAAATCAGAATAACCAGTGGAGCATCAAGTAGTGCAGCTTGCTGAAGCCATCCAACAGCTTCAATAGAGAATATCAGACCTAGATCTACAAACAGTGCTAATCACTCCATAGGACATGCGAGACCAAAGAGAAGCCATTGCCCGAAGCGCAGTTGAGAGAATCAAAGCCTTAGATTTGGAATGTAAACAACTTAGCAGTAGAAGTGTGCATACTTACGAGCAACTTACTAAAGACCCTGAACTAACGACACTGGACTCACAACTCTAGGAGGCAAAGCAACAAGCAGTGACAGTACAGGCGCAGTTGAAGCTCCTGTCAACAGTTGAAAGGATGAAGCGATCCTAGGAACAATGCACTGCTCAACAGCAGGTCCACACCATATAGAACAAAGTCATGGAATTGACTCAGAGGCTCCAACCAATCTAGGATGAAGCGTGCCAACTGTTTGAGGAGATTGAAGGTCGAGGAGAAGAGTTGGAACAAGTAGTCACTGCAGTCAAACAACGCTTAAAGGGACCTGTCAATGAAGCAATTATCCAAGAGTTCGTCGAGCAGGAGGCCTTGGCGCAGCAATAGGTCGAAGCAATTCGAGCCAAGATAGAGGCTTTTGAGGTAGAGCTACCCAGATCAGAGTGACTCGGGACGAGTCATAGGTGAGTGTTGGGGGTATGTTGGCCCTTGACCAAGTTTTGAAGATCCTTGGTCATGTTTGAACTATTTTAGGACTTTGACAAGCTTTCGAAGGCAGAGCACAAGTCAAAGCGGAGATCGTGGGATCTTGACCCCTTGTTTAGGGAGTTTTGAGTTTTGGGCTTATGTAACGGGTATGGGGATGTTGACCCATGGTTTTACTTATGTTTAGGCCCTTTTGTAATGTATAAATAGATGTCTAGGCGATGTAAGAAAGGGCTTGGTACCTTGCTAAGTGCTAAGTGAAAATTGTAAATGCTTTGTGCACGATGTGTTGAGAACTTGCAGAGCTAAGTGTAAGTGACTGTAAGAGACTGTGTAAAGGCTTTGTGTTGTAACCTAGCTCGAAGGAAGGAGGATCTAGCAAAGTGCACGCAAATCTCCTGTCCTATGTGAAGTAGGGTCTTGTGGATCTGTGCATGTAGAAGATTGACAGAAGACAATAAAGAGAAGAAGAGTTGGTGGACGTAGCCCCAGGTTGGGGGTGAACCACGTATAACCTATGTTGTTGTTACTTTGTGTATTATGGTTGTTTTATTATTTATATGATTAATGCTTAGTGCAATGATGTATTCTTAGATGGATATGATAGATTAGTGCCTAATGATGTGAATAAGATGCTACATCTTATCTATGTTGATATGTTGAGTGCTTGAATATATTAGATCTGGATGAATACTGTGATGCTATGTTATTAGGGTTTATCTGCGCTGTAAACTAAGGCTGAATACTAATGAACTATAACTGCTAAGTGCTTTGTTAAGGTGTGACAATCACAGATCCGTGTCCCAGCTAAGGTTGCAGACATTTGAGACCTGCAACCACCCCTGCCTCTACCTCAGGTGAGACTTCATCCACTTCGCAGGTGTTGCCAAAAGGGCCGGTAGTTAGGGTTTTGTTGGTGTGTTGTTGAAGCATTGAAACTTGGGTCTACCCCGTGTGCCAACAAGGGGTTAAGAGGTTAAAGATACACCTCGGAGGGGGCTCTCAATGGGTTACTCCTGTCCCTTTCTTGATCCTAAGAAAATCCAAACCAACCCCTTGGAATTCACCGATGTCAAAATAATTGACATGTCAACCCATAATAAGTTCTACCCATAGTTTACAAAGAAAATGTTATGGAACCTCCCTATTATTGCATAGGGGTTTATCAAATACCATAAACCACATATCCATCTAGTTGTCATTCCATGGATGGAATGCACACCATTCTATGCGAAGAAACAACTTTCTTGAATCAGGTGGTCAGTTAGTTCTAAGGTCAATAAACAATTGAATATTCATCTCTTTGGTTATATGCATTTTTTTTACATCTTCCTTGTGTTGGTTGAGTAGTGCTCTCTCATCCTAGCCCTATATTTAGATATATCAGATAATTAGGGGTTAGGGTTTGGGTTCAAATTGGACTTTTGATCCATACTTGTGGAATAAAAACAACATTTAAACAATACAAAAGAACTTTACATATTATGTAAATTCGTATAATTTAACAAATATTAAATTGAGATTTGGAATAAAACCTACCTAGAAATGAGAGCTCCTCTATTGGAAATATCAAGTGCCAAATTTTGGACTAAATCAAGAACAAAACACCTTCACAGTTGAGTAAAATATGGAGAAAAAGTGCCAAGGGTTGAAAAAAATAATGGATTCAATGTTTTTAATGTGTGTATATTTTTTTACATAAATAAAAATCATGTGGATTCAATGTGTCCACGCAATCAATTGCATGGAGTTTTGACAAAAGTTGAAGCTATTTAAATGGAATGAGTGTGTGTTCTTAAAGTGTGTTCCCATTCTTGAATTTCACAACAATTGTGCATTCCCATTGCAATGAATTTGGGAACCAACTTCATGCACCCACCCATTTATTTTGGTTGTAAGCCAAAGTTTCAACTTTATCCCATTTCTAATTATAAGATTGGAAGATTTATAAANTTTTAGAATCTGATATAATCTATTCTAATTATTCTCAGTAAAAGTTAAGGCCGGTTCCATTAAGATCAAGCTCCATTACCAAGTGTTTTAGGCTTTTTGTAATCCGGTGAAATTCAATGTAACCCAACGGTGTTCTCCTTCACCGAGAACACCGTAAAGGACCCGTAAGGGATGAATATTCTTAAGTATGGTCTTAAGGTTTCAATAGTACTTGAGAATCCCTTTAATTATAAGAGTGTGATTAAATAACAAATATTGAATTCACGCAATAGGCATAACACAAGATTAATAAGACCCAACTTTACAAGGCTATGTGAAGATTCAATTACTACCCTACCTATCCATTTAGATATAATTATTTTGGCATTAGACTTCATCAATAAGGCACGGTTTTAGATGGTGAAATGCTCCTTGCGCGGGGCTTTCTTTCTTCTTCGTTTAGACCATTAGGTCCCTATATCCTTACAAAATCCTTAAGAGCATACACGAATCCTTTAGACTTAACTTTACCGATAACCAGTATTCTCCCCCCCTCCCCCATTTCTCATATAGACCATTTTTTTTATAGAATTTTCTCAATGACAAAATCCCCACTTGCACAATTAATTTTCTTTTTAATTAATGCGTGGAAGGACTACAGATGAACTGGGCAAAGTACTTAGTCAACCAGTTAGAATTGGATTTCCGCGAAGCTCAGGATTAGGGCTATGAGTTCCATTTTAGCTGGCTACTGAACCTCATCGTGGTTACTGCTTGGGAGATGCCGGAAGGTGTGATATTTCGTGACATTGAGACGTTCAAGCCGCTCGCTGTGAAGTTCACCATGCTCTGGTATTCGAGCGATATGGGGAAACAATGGTAGTCGAACGCGATATTCCATACCTACTATCTCCAATTAAAGAGGGATATTGGGGATGTCCCTCGTATGACGTCAAACACCCTGCACCGGTTCAGACCCCTTATGAAGTTTCGTGCATATTGACACTTTATCTACATCACTGCATGCGCAGGCGGAAGTAAAGAAGAGCTTTAGTCATACTAAAATCTCATAGAGGAAGACCTAGAAGAGATAACGAAGGACTGGTCTGCAGAGCTCCTTATCCCTGTTGACCCCGCAGAACTATCCGATCCTAAACTAATCGGCAGCCCAGAGGCCACTCACAAAGAACATGACACACCTGGAACTAGCAGAAGGGAGAATACCAAAGAGGTCCAACAGCTAAGCAGTGCATTAGAAGAAATCGCTTTAGAATCACATGGACGAGGAGGTGATGACGAAGTAATAGAGAAGAGACCAATGGAAAAGAACATCAGTAGAAGCAAGGCGAAGTAACACCGCCTAGGGATCCTGTTGATGAGGCTGATCCCTCTAAGAAAAGAAAGGTTTACCCCATGAAACCTACCTCGCGGAAGAAATCCAAAGCTACTAAGACTAAGTTGCAGATTGTACTCTCTCTCGATGACTTCGACTTCATCATCGCAGCTGTATCAGACTCCTCGTAGGATATTATGCAGAACACTGAAGCTAAACAAGCAACCATGTATGATAGAATTGAGACAGAACTAATAGAGGTACAGGAGGCCCTTCAATCCAGTCATGTAGTGTCCACTGCAACCCCGCCATCAGAAGAACCGGAGTTGGGAGATGAGCCTACCCAACTCCGCAGAATAGCTTATGCGACTGAAGCTTGCCTTCGTCGCACACAAGAAGAAAAAGAACAGGCCAGAGTGGCCCTAAAGCAAGCACAAGAGGAAGTGGTAGAGAAACGCCGAGTTTCACAACAGGAGAAGGATGACCTCCAAACCAAGTTCGAAGAGGAAAGAGAACATATCCAACAAGAGAAAGAACAATTGCTCACGGAGCAGGTTGGAGTAAAAGAAGCAAACAACAGAGCACTTCGCTCTATGACAGGCTTAGAGAAAAAAGAAGAATAACCAATGGAGCATCAAGTAGTACAGCTTGTTGAAGCCATCCAACAGCTTCAACAGAGAATATCGGACCTAGAGCTACAAATAGTGCTAAGCTGGGGGTGAACCACGTATATCCTGTGTTGTTGTTACTTTGTGTATTATGGTTGTTTTATTGTTTATATGATTAATGCTTAGTGCAATGATGTATTCTTAGATGGATATGATAGATTAGTGCCTAATGATGTGAATAAGATGCTAGATATTATCTATGTTGATATGTTGAGTGCCTAAATATATTAGATCTGGATGAATATTGTGATGCTATGTTATTAGGGTTTATCTGTGCTGTAAACTAAGGCTGAATATTAATGAACTATAACTACTAAGTGCTTTGTTAAGGTGTGACAATCACAGATCTGTGTCCCAGCTAAGGTTGCAGACATTTGAGTCCTGCAACCACCCCTACCTCTACCTTAGGTGAGAATTCATCCGCTTCGCAGGTGTTGCCAAAAGGGCCGGTGGTTAGGGTTTTTTTGGTGTGTTGTTGAAGCATTGAACCTTGGGTCTGCCCCATGTGCCAACAAGGGGTTAAGGGGTTAAAGATACACCTCAGAGGGGGATCTCAATGGGTTACTCCTGTCCCTTTCTTGATCCTAAGAAAATCCAAACCAACCCCTTGGAATTCACCGATGTCAAAATAATTGACATGTCAACCCATAATAAGTTCTACCCATAGTTTACAAAGAAAATGTTATGGAACCTCCCTATTATTGCATAGGGGTTTATCAAATACCATAAATGACATATCCATCTAGTTGTCATTCCATGGATGGAATGCACACCATTCTATGCAAAGAAACAACTTTCTTGAATCAGGTGGTCGGTTAGTTCTAAGGTCAATAAACAATTGAATAATATTCTCTTTGGTTATATGCATTTTTTTTACATCTTCCTTGTGTTGGTTGAGTAGTGCTCTCTCATCCTAGCCCTATATTTAGATATATCAGATAATTAGGGGTTAGGGTTTGTGTTCAGATTGAACTTTTGATCCATACTTGTGGAATAAAAACAACATTAAAACAATACAAAAGAACTTTACATATTATGTAAATTTGTATAATTTAACAAATATAAAATTGAGATTTGCAATAAAACCTACCTAGAAATGAGAGCTCCTCTATTGGAAATATCAAGTGCCAAATTTTGAACTAAATCAAGAACAAAACATCTTCACAGTTGAGTAAAATATGGAGAAAAAGTGCTAAGGGTTGAAAATAATAATGGACAAAGGGTTTGCCCTTTTTTTAATTTATGTACACAAAAAAGCCAATTTTTTTAATTTATGTACACAAAAAAGCATGCACATGTTTTTAATGTGTGTATATTTTTTTACATAAATAAAAATCATGTGGATTCAATGTGTCCACACAATCGATTGCATGGAGTTTTGACAAAAATTAAAGCTATTTAAATAGGAATGAGTGTGCGTTCTTAAAGTGTGTTCACATTCTTGAATTTCACAACAATTGTGCATTCTCATTGCAATGAATTTGGGAACCAATTTCATGCACCCACCCATTTATTTTGGTTGTAAGCCAAAGTTTCAACTTTATCCCATTTCTAATTATAAGATTGGAAGATTTATAAATCCTCAAATTAAAATTCCAAGTACAACACCATCTATGAAAGGTTAATTTGTTTTTAAAGAGTAGGTAAATATTCTCCTAGTATTTTCTTATGTGACAATAGAAGAATGCTTATAAAGAATTATAATAAAGTATTTCTACATTTATGGTAACATGTTTCTAAATTATGAAAAATTATAATAACATGTTTCTAAGAATTTCTACATTTATGACCTAACATGTTTCTTAACACTAATCATTACTTTTTATTGTTTGTGAGACTTCCAACAAATTTAAAAAAACTATGAAAACTTAAGTCTTGTACTTCATTAACCAATAAACTACAATCATTTATGTCTTGTTCCTAGACCTATGTTTTGTAGTGTTGTTAATATTACCCAATTGTATAATCCTACCAATTGTATAATCCTACAAGGTCATTAGATTTAAAATTACTATTTATGAATTTATAAAATATATATATATTCAGCTTTATTTTATCATGCTAGAAATCTAACTTTTAAATATATAAAAAAGATTTAAATTAATACAATTTTTTTAATTTACATATAATTTTTATAAAGAGAAATATCTAAAATACATAAATATTAAAAATATTGTATTATTATACCTAATACAACTTAAGTAGGCCTAATGGTTAAAAACATGTGTTTCATCTTAAGAAGTCACAAGTTCAAATCCAAGTAGGATATATATATATATATATACCTTAAAATGTATTATTATTATTATTATTACTTTGTAATCCTCAATCTTATAAACATTAATATAATATTAATATCTTATAAACATTAATATAATATTAATAAATTTAAAGTAATTCAAGATAAAATTAATAAATTGATTTTGACAAAATATTTTAAAATTTATTTTTTTTTTTTTTTTTTTTTTTTTTTTGATAAAATATTTATATTTTCAATTTATATATATATATAATAAACATTTTTTTTTTTTTTTTTTTTTTTTTTAATTTTTTTAATAAAATATCTTAATTTCTTTTATCAATTAAATAAAATAAAACATACTCATAAAATTAACTACCTTATAACTGTGTTTTATTATTAATACATTAAATACATAAAAAAAAAGATACATAATTGGTGCCTCAACAATCCCTCTGTGTGTAGAGTGGAGTAACTCTATTGAATATCTTAGTTTTCTTTATCAATTAAAAGAGAAGTAAAATTATAAATCATAAAAAGTCTTCACTAACTATTACTTTATTGAAGGTGTTTTTAAGGAGAGGTTCTTTATTAGATTTAGAGTAGATACATCCCGAATGAATGGAACAAATCCATGTGTCAATATACTTTGAAATGACGTGTCAGCATGTATATGGCTTGGAAGGTGTATAAGGGCTTGGAACGTTCCCGGTCATGTGTCAGCATGTATATGGCTTGGAACATTCGATATTGGTGTAGAAGGGCTTGAAACATTCGAGATTGGTGTAGAAGGGCTTGGAACATTCCAGATTGCTATAGGCAGCTTGGATAGTAGAGTGACACCCACGGCTGACCTTCCTGTGATCTGGAAATTGTAACGTCGGATATGAATCCTTGACTTGGATGCTTGGAATATATGTTAGCAAACGAAGGGAGATGTGGATTATCGAGGGGAGGTGTTGTGCCTTATGTGGTGAAGCTCCTGCGAGCGTAATTCACAGCTGTGAAGGGTCATTCCCTCCTGGTCAATGGTGGGAGTGCCCCTAGTAGCGTGGGAGGAGGAGGCTACGAGGGTTTTACAATGAGGAATATCACCAAGATCAATGAAGCAAAGGTAAGTAGTGATTATATTATTGTCATTAATTTTTTTATGTTTTGGGTTGGAATTTTTCGGCAATCTGAATGAAAAAAGGTTTCACGTAGTGTATTTTGGTTGGTAACGACACCAAATCTCGTGGCCTTGGTGCTATGGGTTATAATAGAGGTTTATGGAGCCAAGGGTTGTTAAATTTCTGATGTTTGTAAGAATATGTTTGACATGGATTTTCACTAGTTTTTAAGCTCTCGGTTTTCATGGCCCTTGGAAATAGTTTGGGGAAAATGTTAATGTTTAGAATGTTGATCTATGCTTTTGAGGAAATTGGTATATTGGGTTTTGGATTCTATGGGCATCAAATGATTGAAAATTTTAGTGGTAGTTTGGGCATCAAATGATTGAAAATTTTACTGGTAGTTTTACTATACCTAATTCCATTTATTGAGTAGGAGTTAGATTATTGGTCTGTAAATTTTGGCAAAATGTTTTGCATGGTAATTTTATTATATTAATTAATGTGGTGAAATCACTTTGTTTAGAAGGAGTGGCTTTGGAACTCTGTTTCATGTACATCGAGAACAAGTGAGTCCAACAACTACTTAAAGAGGGTGACTTCTCTACTTTAACTTGGCTTTATTATATTGGGCAGGACCGCGCGATTTGGACCTCCACTTACCATTAGACCACAACCCAATGATCATTTTTGCATTGCCATTGGCATGGACCAGGGGTTGGGGTTAGGCATGTCTGGTTTAGTGTCCAGGGGCTGAGATTTATTTCAATCGCCTTGGTGTCATGGGATTGTCTTGGAATGGGATACATCGACTATAGTAGGTCTGCCATGATTCCCTGCATCTAAGCATTAAAACTGTGTGATTAGGGGGAAATTTGTTTTATTAGCTTGTCATAGAAATTTATTCCTTGGCAGATTGTTTCCAGGCATTGTTCTGTAAATTGGTTACAAGTGGTGTGTGATCTTGATCATCCATTCCTACATGAAGACTTGGTAGAGTTAGAGCTAATCTGGACCGACCAACATGTTGATTTAGTAAGGGGGAATTAATTTTGGGCATATCAAATTATATTATGTGGCTACGAGTTCCTTAAGTAACCTGATTGTTTGATGGTTCTGTACGTTAAAGTTGATCCCGTGATCTCTATGGTTGTCTTACTTTTAGGTAGGTGTGTGTGGGTATCCAATATTACTTAATGTGGTATCTTCCCTTCACAGAATGTTGGCATTGTGCTACTGCATTAAAAATAACTTACATTACTCTTAATAGATTTGATTGTGGAATGCGGTAAGAAAGATGCAAATATAATTGTACTCATCTTAATTTCATTTGTAGTGTGTAACTGGTTCATAGTCATTTCTATAGCAGTTTTTTGTAGATGTATCAGTCACCACATCCTTCATATTGTAGCATTGAAATTGCTAACATTTGTAATCACTAAAAATCGTTATGGAAGAATTAACATGGATGCATTATCAGTGTATATTTTCTAGTATTTGCATCAATCTATAATTATTTAGTGTAAATGAACTATTTTTTCCGAAAACAAATGTTTGGTGGGATGCGTTATTTTCATGGTTTGAGATTGGGGTCATTTTACCTTGGAGATCGAGTAAAAGCTATGTTTGAATCTTGGTGATTTTGTGATGTAAATAATTCTTGTTGTATTATTGAGATTCTTTGCTTACTTGGCTACAAAGTCTACCTTAAAAGAAAACAATATTGCATAAAATGAATGGGCCTTTTGAACCAACTCATGCAACTATCTTTAATCATGATATTGACACATCCCTAGGTGAATAAATCTTCCCATATTAGAAGTATGTATTTAATGCAAGCATTCCACTTGCCTCCATACATATGTTGAAAAGAACAACATTTCAAACATCCATAAAAATCATATAAATAAATATTGGTAAACAATGCCATATGATCATATTGCAATATCAATGATAACCCAAGCTCAAGCAATTAATCATCACCAGTGAAATGCATTGGTGAATGCACCAAACACTTGAACTCAAAACGAAGGTAGTGTTTAAGGAGGAAAGTGCCTCGTTGTTTTTCATCTGCACAAGAGTTGAATAGCTTGAAGAGCTTCAACTGTATTTTAGGAACTGCTTGGTTAGACATTGAATTCATCGTTCGCTCCTTCCTGGAAGAAGTCACCAAACATGACCTAATTGCTTCTCTTCCTCATACACGGTCATGGCCTTTCCACCTGATGGCCAAGCGATGGAAAAAAAAAATTGCTTCGGTCGAGCCCTCCAGCACGTGGCCAAGCTTTGAAGCAGATTCTCCACTATATCTGGAACATTAAGAAAGCATAAAAAACTACTACACAAACCATATCATACTCTATAAATAAAATAAAACCTCCATATATGATTACAGTATAAATGGTTGATGTTATTCACCTGCATGCAAGTCTCTCCGGGTAAGTTGTATATTCAACGAACAACCATCTCATGTTGCAATAAAAAAACCATTGGAAAGCAAACCAAAGATCGCGGGAAAATGCTAGAATCCAAACCCCATAAGATTCATCAAGGGGATTCAATAGACGATAGCCCAAGAAGGATAGCATAAGAACCAAGTGAAAGAAAGCATAAACTTGATATAGAATAAGCTTCTCTACGGTTTTTTCATACATGGGAGGAGGATTAGTGACATTCATTTGGTTCTCCATCCTCGTAGCTAAACTGCTGACCCTATCTGTTGTGTATAGAAACCAGCCGACCAATGGATTGATGTATATATGCAAATATATTGAAACGATAGATTTTACTCTTAACAATTCGAACTCTTCTATAGCCCAAAATCCACTTGGATCACTCGAACTCTTCTATAAACATGTTGATCCCACATCATCTCCTATGCTTACATACTCATTCTTAATCTGAAATTTACTTATGTGGAGGAGAATGGGATAGCAGAGAGTCGAGAGGATACGTAAGTGCATTATTTGACAAGTTGTAAGGGAGAAAATTTGTGGGCCAGTGCCTTAACTAGGAAGCTTTGCACACCCTTGCTTGTGTAGAGCAGAAGAGAAAGGTTGGAGCCAGGCAAAGTGGCATAAGGAGATGGCAAAGAGATGCGAGAGGTAAGGTTTTGTTGTTTAATTGTTATTTTATTTGATGGAGTAGGAGGCACGTGGGCCTCATGCGAGGTCCCACACTATCCACCCTCCATTCATAACATTGTTATCTACCACTTCCTATCCATACATTTCTGCCACTTGCTATTCATGCACTCTCCATGACAGGTGTTATCAAACATCCGACCTAAATATTAATTATCAACGGGATTTTAAAATGACTATAAGTATATCATTACTATTGGGGGTCAGTGAAGATCACACTGTTAATGTTGAAGTTTGAATCTGATATATATCTAACATTATTTGCACACGAATATGTATTTGGCTTTAATGAGGAGAAAAGAGATTATAAACAAAAAAGAGAGGACAAATACAGTAAATGAAGTGACCAAATATAATTTTCAATGGCAAAACTTGGTACAGTAAAGAAACAAAGATCGAGAACACAAACCTTTTCAAATTTTTCTTCTGGAAGTAGGTTGTCTTTGTAAGAATTCGTTGTTGCTTCATACCTTTCATGGATTCTTTCTTCGATTTCAAATTCTGAGAACAGTTGGTAGAATAATTTTAGTTACTTTAATTTATTAAGCATGTATAGTATCTTTGTAACCATTCTTTATTGTTTCAAACTTTTCGTGGATTCTTTTTTAAATCCTTTCGTATTCACATTTTGGTTCTTAGATTAGCTCTACTCGTTTAATTCATTATGCTTTTATAGTCTTTGAGTGCAACTTTCTGCTTAAGATATTGCAGGATGAAAACATAACTTGTTTACATATTAGATTTGCAAATTTTGAGTGTATGAGTCACTCGTAGTGGCTTAGATTTAGGAGGAAATACGTGGGAGTAAATGTTTTGTTACATGGTTTTTTATGTTCATAACATTGCAATTTATAGATTTAATAAAATAATTATTTTTTCATAATAAAATTAAAATTATATATAAAGACAAATCTGATTTCAAATTAAATTATTATAATAATTTAAAAAAAAAAAACATTTTTTTAATAGTAAAAATGTTAATTTAATGACAAAGATTATACTTCTTCCTATCCTGTGGAGTGAACGAAAGGCTCCTAATTTAATGAGTTAACCAACTTAAAATTAGATTGCAATAATCTAGTCATTAGTCATTAGCAGGCATGACTACCAAAGATTGATAGTTTGATGGCCACGTATAAACCAGGTTTGGAAGATGTATGGCACGTTGTCAGGTATGATGGCCATGTAGAGATGGAATTTGAAGAAATTGTATGTCACGAACCAATTTACTTTTACTTGTCAAATATGGTGAAAAAAATTATGTAACCGTCAACGTTCTTCCTTAAAATGGACAGAACTGGCATAATAGTAGTTAAAATCGTTAAATTGCATAATAGTAGTTAAAACGTTAAATTTGATGGGATTTTCCAATTTGAAATTCCTCAAATCCTAGCATAATAGTAGTCAAAATCGTCAAATTTAACGGGTTTGACGGGCTTTTCCAGTTTGAAATTCCAACCCTGTAGTCATGTTGTTTGAATGACACTTCAAACATTTCAAGTAGCTTTCAATACATCATGATGTGACATCTAATCGATAATATCGAAGTAACTATCAATACATCATGATGTGTGATGGACAGAGAGAAAGCCGTATTCTTGTAAAGTTTGTAGGAAAGTAGACACTTCCATTGAACGGTCTCCAAAACAGCCTTTGAATTTTTGTAGTTGAGTTCCATATTTAGAAATAGTCAGTGATTCATAGATTTTCAGTTATGAGATAATTTAATTATCAAAGAACTGCTTGTTTTCCATTTTTTATAACCAACCATTTTCCAGTTTTATAATTAGATCCATTTTTGTATTTTTTTCATTATCTATTATCCATGTGGAGTATAGAAAAAAATTGAAGTTGATTTTTATCTACTCGAAATGGTTTAGGCATTGTGAATTGAGACAATAGGTATCTATTTATACTTAATAAAAACTATCTTAGGCATTGTGAATTGAGACGAGATGTATCTCTTTATACTTAATAAAAAAATATTTTAAGTGTTGTGAATGGAGAAAATAAGTCTCTATTTACATATAGTATTGATCGCAGAACCTTTCATTGTATGGATCAATCATTGATGTAACTTCATCTCTTTAAATTCTTAGGAAACTTTGTCCATGCTAAAAATGATCAAAGGTTGAATTCTTATGTATTCAATTTTTTTTTTAACTGGGACTATAGAATTTTGTACTAATAAAAAGGTAAAATATTACAGAGCATGCTAGTTGTTTCAAAAAAATTTCCAACCACACCATCAGATTTTCCTATCATTTAAGATTTTCATTCCATATATAGATAGTAGCATGACAAGTACCTATAATAATAAACATTCAAAATGCATATGGATTTACAACATTTAACACATTTATTGTTGAAGATTTGGCTATGGAGGAATAGAAGGTTGGTCCACTTCCATTTGTTTCTTAAGTTATTTTCCAAAATCCTCATCCTTAGCTTTGTCTTGTGTCTAACGTGTAGTCTATCCTATAGATGTAGAGTTTGAAATAGATGCTTAGCTTATGCACTCAACAAAGCACTTTGTCTTGAAACAATCCATTTCAATTTTTGAAAATTTTCCTCCATGTTCTTCTAGAATCCCCATAATCATGTCTTATTATTGCTCCAGTTTCTTTATTTCCATCTTATGCATCATTTCAAAAAGAGATATGAGAGAAATTTAATTGTTGGCCAAAAATTCTTCATGTCTCCTCAATATCCTACAAACATCTCTAATATCTTAGGGATCCATTATATGCCAAATTCCAAAAGGAGTCATCTTCTTTAATACAAAACCAAAAAAATAACCTCCTAACAACCATTCATATCCTCAGAGACCTTGCTTGAAATAGTCCCACCACCCATAATGAAAATGAACGCAAAGAGTATAATATAATAACTCTTCAATGTCGAATTCAAGTTGCATCGCAAGAGCTTTGTACTTGAAGTCTAATTTACCTAGTGGTCTCTTGTTGCAATTTTCAACCCAATCATAAACATATTTTTTATTTTCTTACATTGAGTCAAAGATAACCCCTCCTACTCTTGACACCCAGGGGTATGTATTAAATTTAATCAATAGCTTAGTGGAATCGATTATGGGGCATCGAACCTTAAGTTTGCACGCAGACATGTTTTTCCTTTTGACCCCAAAGAATTTTGTTGAAGGTTTAGAGCAGTGTTGAATTTAATGATGGTTGTTGGATCTATTTCACATCATCCGATGGTGCATATGAAATCACGGTCACACATCATAGAAAAATTCGATTAAATTGTGGTCGTCCATTATTTTTGAAATCGAGCATTTTGTTGCCCTGCACTCTTGCCTCATCGGTGCTTTCTTTAAAAATCTTGAGTGATGCTTTCAGCCCCGTGGTTGTACAAAAAACCACAGTTACATTACTCTTAAACTCTATAAAACCCTAGAACATACAAACTCTATCTATATTCAGTGCTAGTACTATAACCACCTTATTTGATTGAGCAATGTTGGACATTACTGAAATGATAGGAGAAAAAGTAGAAGGCTAACTTTGGAGGATATAGAACAAAATCCATAGTTGTTAATAATGTGAGAATATTTGATAGTGCAATGCAATATTGAACAGCTAAATAAATTCTAAATGATTGTTTATGTGGAGCATGTCACAGATAACTTTGCATGAAATAATTAAATTTATACCCATTTTTTTCTCAAACATCCCAATTTGAAGCTCGCATGCCTTCAAATGTCCATATTGAGCGAACATATAGCCTTTCAGTGTGGGCATATCCGGTAGCTCGTCCACGCAACAATAATCGAATAAGAGCAGCAAGATATTGCTTGATGACAAGGCGGTCCTGAAGGATATTTCTTTGAATTACACTTCCTTTTTTATCAACCCCGTAGTACATTTGATTTACTCTAAAAACTATTTTGTTGGTCTCAAAGGGGTGAGTATTGATGGAAAATGCTTCACAGTGCTCTCCACTTGAAATTTGACAGCGGAGGCAATGGTGGAACCATAATAGATTTGGACTCTTCTATCAGTTCCTTTCCCGAACCAATCTATAAGTAGATTGAAGATGAGTTTGTTTCTAAGATTGGACATGGAAGAGCTTCTAAGGTTGAAGTTGATCGTGGCTTTGGATTGTGTTACAATGTCTCTGTTTTGGGAAATATTAGGTTCCTAGAGTTTGCATTCCATTTCAAGGGTGGCTCAGACATGGTGGCACTTTTGTCCATGGCGTTGTTGTGATATTATGAAACTTACAAGAGTTAAATTTCTATCAGCAATTAAATTTCTATATGTTGCATGATATCGAGCACAACCGCTTTCTAATGGCCTCCTTTCTAACCAATCTATAAGGCATTGAAGATGATTTTGTTTTATAAGATTGGATGTGTGGAAGGGCTTCCTGAGGTTGAAGTTGATCGGCTTTGATTGTGTTACAATGTCTCTCTGCTTTGGGAAATACGTTCCAAAGTTTGGTATCCTCCCATTTCAAGGGTGGCTCCTTTACGGTGGCACTTTTGTCCATGGCGCTGTTGTGATATTAAGAAACTTACAATAGTTAAATTTCTATATGTTGCATGATACATAGCAGAACCGTTTGAGCTTCATTCACTAGGACTCCAAAATGTTTGGTTGATTCAGTGACGAGCACTCTATCAAAATATAGGCTATGAATTTCCTTTTGAAATGATGGGTGAATATTTTATGAAAAAGGTTACTAATTCAATCATGATGTTGAAGAATGAATATGATTATTTTGGTTTTTGGACCAAAGATTTTGATCTACAAAAACATTTTCATAATTTCCCACCTCAATCATCTCTAGGGATAGGGAATCATGAATAATTTCCCCAACTTCAACTCTCATGTGTATAGATAGTAATCAAGAGGCGTAATCACTCTTTGGATCTTCTGCTATTACTGGGACAAAGGTACATGGAATATATTTGAAAAGGTTTCAGATGTCTTTTAGGATGTTTTACAACTCTTCGTGGTGTTTTACAACTTTGCTCTAAATCCTAATAAGCTAACCCAAATTTGAATGTTGGTGGCTTTCTCCGATATATAGTTTTGTAATCAAATTCAGAAAAGTTTATAATTCTACTCTCTTTTTTTTTCACGCTTCCTTTCCCACTTCAAGGATATGCTAATTATTAATACATTAATGCATTATAAATTTATCAATTCAAATAAAAATAAACATAATCATAAAAAAATCAACTATTTTAAAACTATTACCTTTATTAGTAATAAATTAATGCAATTATAAAACAAAACAAAATAAAATATTACATCCGTATTCCAACAATTTAGTTTCATGAAAACAGCCCTCTACTAAATAATCATTTAATTAAACACCTTTTAATAATCATCATGGAAATATGATAATCTTGTGCGTAGTTGCTCCACTACTCCCGCACTCCACTGCAGTTTGGGACATTCACGGACATCAAGAATCAGCAACGACATACAATCTTGGATGCCTACCACCTCTTCTAACTCGGAACACCCTCTAACATTTAGCATATGAAGCTTTGTCAGCTTCCCCAATTCCCGAATGCTCTTCAACTTCACACATCCAATTACACGCAAAGATACCAGTGTTTCAACAACACCTGGCAACTCCTCCAATTCTCTGCAATCCAATATGTACAGGCGTTGAAGTTTTGCAGGAACATAATTTATTTTTCTCAAATTATGACAACCCAAAAAACATAAATATCTGAGTGTATTTGGCAATGTTCCAACCTCCACCACATTATTACACTTATATACCTCAAGATGTCGAAGGTTGGAGCAACACCTTCAGCAAATGATACCTCTGATATCCCTGTTGCCATGACCTTTAACTTTTGGAGGTGCGGAAGTATGCAGTCCAAATCAGTCAATGTTTCTCTTTCTCCTTTGACCTCATTTTTAAATGGCAGTTCGCTTATCAACGGACAGTGTTGTACCAACAACTCGGTCAACTGAATCAACAGTCCAAGCGAAGCCGGCAAACATTCCAATTTCTTACATCCATCGAACCACAATTCCTTCAAGTTCTTTAAGTCACCCAGCGAAGGTGGCAATACCAAATGCAGCCCCATATCCTCCTTTCAATTGCTTCAAGTTCTTTAAGTCTCCCAGAGAAGGCGGCAAACATTCCAATTCCTTACATTCATAAAACCGCAATTCCTTCAAGTTCTTCAAGTAACATAGTGAAGGCGGCAGCGTGTCTCGCAAAGGGCCAACTGCCAGAACTTCCAAATTGTTTAGCTCTCCAATTGCACTTGGAAATTCTTTTAAATTTAACAGACCAAAAGTAACTGTTTAAGTGACCTCTGATGCCATCACTTGCGGAGGGAGTACTTCAATTTTCTCACAGCCTCTGAGATCTAAGTGCTCAAGCGTGCTTATATTTTCTAGTGTTTCGCTTGACATGGTTAAATTACAGCAACAATGCAAATCAAGAAATTGGAGTTTAATTAATTTACAAAAGGAATCTGGCAGCGTCTCCAAAGCCTGGCACCAAGACAGGTCGATGTGTTGAAGGTTCTTCAAGTTACCAAAGGAATCTGGCAGCCTCTCCAAAGCGGAACACCGACACAGCTGGATGTGGTGGAGGTTGGTTAAATTACCAAAGCTCTCCGGCAGTGACTTCATTTCTGACTCTTTCAACCATTCTTTCCACATATAAAATTCTTCTCGATACAATGATGACCAAAAGTCAAAAGCAGCATTGTTTCGGGGACGAATTACAATCCATTCTAGGTGCTTCAGCTGCCCTATAGACTTTCGAATGGTCGAGAGGAAAGCATCAATCCTCAACTCCCGCAACTGTAAAGGTGCCTGCAAAATGTTCACGTGTTTCAACTGTAAGAAAAATACAAATGGATTATCATTTTCATCAAAATACAACACGAACATATTGGAAACCCTGTGGTACAATATCAATAGTTAATAAACACAAAATTTAATTCAACAAATCCTAATTTACCTGTGATTCATTTTCCCACAATGTCTTTAATTTCACCCCTCAATGTATAATAAACACAAATTTTAATTCAACAAATCCCAATTTACCTGTGATTCATTTTCCCACAATGTTTCTAATTTTATCCCTTGCACTTGTAGAACCCTTAAATTCTTCATTGAAATTGAGGAAGGCAGGGAAGAGTAGGGACAGTTGTTCCAGCGCAGAAATATGAGACTTGGATGCTGCACCTTTGTCAAAATGCTTTCCACGAGAACACCTTCAGTATTAAGAAGTTCCAACCTCCTCATACGAATACCATCGAATGCATCATCGCCATCAAAATATTTGTACTCACTGCGAACCATTCTAATTCCTCGCACGGGTATTACCTGTCCATTGTTGAAACACGATAATGATAACCCATTCAGTAAAAGATTTTGAAAATGATGGAAGAATTGACCGGATTGAGTGATTTAGCACTTACCGATGATTCCTGCAACAAATCATCAATGTCGTTCTCTGTCCAACGCCACAGACGACGCGGCAATCCTGAAGCTTTGGCAATCTCTCTTCCCAAGTCTCCTAAGGTGATCGCATGTTTTTATTTTATTTTCACCATTCAACTCTACATAAGACATTTGTTCTGTATATTTCGAAACCCACACAAACCATTATCCCATACTCTGACGGCCATATCCCTGTCTTCTCCAATGAAATAACATGCAATATCTAAGAATATCTGTTGTTCCTCCATATCCAGTGCGTCGTAACTGATTTGAAGTGTTTGTTTTATCTCTTTGGGAAGTATCCGTTGAAGTTTATCCAGCTATTCCCAGTAAGATGTATCTTCTCCATTAAGAAGTGCCCCAAACACCTTTAAGGATAAAGGCAATCCAACACAGGCTTCTAGGAACTTATCTACCAAAGATTCAAATTCTGGGAGAGGATGTGGCTGGTTGAACGAATGCAAACAGAAGAGTTCAAGAGAATGTTGTTTACTAAGACCAGTTAGGTTATATATTGATGACTCTTTGACTCCTGACTTTATGAGAACATCTCTTCTCCGAGATGTAATCAATATTAAGTTATCAGAGTGGAGTACACTTTGATCTGGCAAAAGTGCATAAACCTGATCCTGATGATCTACATCATCTATAATTACTAAAGCGTTAGTAGATGAGAGATGCTTCCGGAGCATCCCTATACCTTCAGCAACACTCTTAATTGGATTATCTGATCCTGTCAGGCTCTTAAGAAGTTCTCTCTGCAACGAATATAAAGAGCCTTTATCTGCATGATCTCTGGTATCAGATAAAAAGCAAGATCTACTATAACCCGAACTCTTCCTATTTAATAATTCTTTGGCTAACGTGGTCTTTCCTACACCACCTAACCCCGCGATCCCAGAGATCCCTCTCTGTTGTTGTGGCAATAAAACTAAATTTTCAAAATCTTTCACCTTATCATCCAAACCTCTTGGATGTTTAGCAACGTCCAAGGCTGTTGTTTTCACCTTTTTCAACACCCCTTCAACAACCTTATCTACCAGCTCCCCTTCATCGCTGGTTATTCACAAGAAAATAAATAAAACTAATAAGAAATAGCAGCCTATGCATGTAACATAAAACAATACAATAGCCAAAGGGGAGTTCGAATTCTCACCTGTCACACGCTTCGAGCTCAAAACTGCTTATGTCTGCAACTTTAGAAAGAGCAATTCTCCAATTTTCAATCGTGCTGGAGTCGTACCGCGGAGTTTGAAGGTCATCCTCAGTCTTCCTTTCGAGATTCTCCAGGGCTTCAGCATAACTTCCCTTTTTTCCCAGGCTCCTTCTATTTTGGCCCCAGGTCCGCCGAAGCTCAGCAGGCTTCACCTGGTAGAACACTGGAATTATGGGCGCCTTATATTCCAACATCTGAAAGAGCTCCTTTAAACACCAAATTGAATCGGCATATCCCGGAGAGAAAATGGCCACATGAACGGAGGCCGATCGAATAGCTTCTTCAATCTGAAAAGTAAAACTGTCTCCCCGTTGCAATTCAGGCTAATCCAGAAAGACTCTCAGTCCATATGAAAGAAGGCGCCGGTAGAGATGGCTGGAAAAAGTTTTCTTTACATCCGGACCACGATGGTTTATAAACACATCGTAGCCCGAATTAGCAGCAGTGGAGGTGGAGGCAACCTCGGAGGAGGATTCAGCCATTGCCGATTGGAAGGATGTTGTATGCTACCGAAGCAGGAAATTAACTAGGAGTCTGAGAAGAGCAAAAATTTTGGGAAATAATTGCAATGAAAAATGTTGATGGTGTGCAGAGGAAGAGGTTTATAGACATTAAACCCTTGAGCGATCTATAATACCACCGACTGTTTCAACGCGTTTTCATGAGCCATATCTTTGTGTGTGGATGAAGTGAATATGGTTTGCAACTTGACACCATTGAAGTAACTGAGAAGATGTACACCTGGTAGGCCCCGGACAGCTGAGCCTTTCTTGGGTACACAACCACAAAATATGAATTGGTAGTCGCAAATGTAAAACACGAGATGCTCGACCGCTTT
>SNQJ01S0068305.1:31442-46023 GCA_010110895.2 Picea sitchensis | reverse complement strand
CCCTTGCCTTTCTGTCTTTAATACGGGGGGGGGTCCGGAATGGTGGAGTATTGATGAAGGGCCCCACTCCTGTCGTGTCACCTTCTGTGTCGTTCTCCACCTGACCGTGCGACAAGGCTCGGCTCCTCTTTGTCCTCTGACATCTGTCCATCTCTCGCTGATGTGGCCAAGGGCTGTGACCTCAGCCTTATCCCATCGGGGCTACTGCCACGTGTCACTTTGATTCGTTACCCACATGTTCCTGAATTGTTGAATCAATCTGACACTTGTCACTACCTGGTTGTGCCACGTGTCTCTTATCTGACGTGGTCTGTTGACGTGGGTCGGTTCGATGGTCTAGATCATATCTTGATCTGACGGTTCAAGTTTAGTCGGGATTTCACTCATCGCGATTTCGGGGTTTGTGATGTCAATGAACTTTGACATATCCAACTCGCGATTCTCGAAACTCCGAAGGCTAGGCTCCTGGTCCATATGACCGCTATCCCCATGACCGCAACCAAACCTTCTTGCACTTAAAAGACCGTGCAGGTTCTCCTCGATCCAACAGTGGTCGGGTCCTGCGCTTGGATCTAACGTCTGAGATCTGTCCTCCTTTTCAGTGCGCTTTTCTTGTCTATAATCAGATCTGACGGTCGACATTCTGTCGGGATTTCACAGATCTGACGGTCGACTTTCTGTCGGGATTTCACATTCGCATTTCCCGATGGTAAATCTCATGCAGCGCTAGTCCGATCTGAAGGCTGACGGAATTTCTGAATGAGATCCAACGGCTGTGGATCTCTGTCTTCCTTCTCCTCTAAGAAATATGATAGCTTGAGTCTTGCTGCGCGCGTTTTCCTCAACGTTGTTTCTCCTGAGCTTTCACGTCCAAATCCCCAAGGGATTTTATCCTCCTTATCCTGCCATCTCCACTGTTTGTACTTGCCATCAATGACAAACATACTACTTGTTAAACATTTTCCAACATAATCCTCCATACTCGAGTCATAATTGTTATCGCTTATCCTAGGGATAACTAAGGAGATTATGTCTCGAGGCCCACAGGTCCTAGACATGGAGTACCGAGAGCCATATGACTTGAGCTTGGACCGTGAGGGCCCATATTTTCTTCAGTGCATCATATCTATCAGCAACAACAACATCCATCCCATCAACATGATCCTGAAGTAGTAGTGGGTCTTGCTCCATGAGGTAATGACTCCGGGTATCATGGTATGTGTCACTCCGATTTTCGAAGCATTTAAATATGTGCATTGAATTCTCTTTCGTTTCACGACGTTTGCTTGGAAATTATGCTCTTTAACTTGTTCATACCTAGGGGGGGTGACAAAGTTCCCTAGTAAGTTGGTTCCCTTAGGGATGAGTTGCCGCTAGTGTTGATTTTTCAATGTGTTAGGTTAAACATGAAGTTTATTCCATTTTATCATTTAACCATAACCATAAATGTTGCAGCAACCAAGATCACAAGAAGAAGCACCATGCACAAGAACACAAAATGTATCATGGGAAACCCTTCTCAACAAGGGAAGAAAACCCATCCAAATCCTTTGCTACATTCTTCAAGAGAAATACCTTCACCACCAAGAAAGACCTTAGCACACAAGAGGGTGCTCAAACCATAGAACTCTAGCGCCCAAGAGAGGTGCACACCTTTTTCCAAAGAAGTGTACTTGCTGAAATTTCCAAACTCACAAGAAAGATATGATTCCACAATTGGTAATCTTCCCTTACTTATATTAGACTTGTCCTATCAACTGAAGTGTATGTTGGATCAACACGACCGACCTCTCTAAGTCACTTTATAATTATTATAATTAATATTATCCAGATTAATTATATTTTTCATTTATTATTAATAACATTAAGGTAGGGCCGACCTGTTCCCTTTACATAGCAATTACAGTTACAGGCAGGTCTGAGTCTTGAACAATATATAGAAAAGGATCTGATACACCCACTAGTGCTCATCCACTAGGGGCACATCCATATGGATGTCATATCTTTGGTTCACTGCATTAACAAAAGAACCAGATCTTCACACGTTCACCTGTGCTCGTCCTCTCTACATATCTTCTTTCTCACTGCCACACACAGGAGAATCATCTGGAGTCTTCTTAACAACATTGTTGCTCAGAGGAGGCTATTACATCATCTTCATTTCTATTCACATGACGATGCACCCAACACTTTAGGATTTCACACGTTCACCTTGTGCTCAGCCACAGGCACGTCTAACTCAACAGATCGCCTTTCCCATTGGATAATCATATGGATTTCTTCTCAACTCTCTGAATGGAGGAGGTCATCTCTACGTTCCTAGATCTGTCTCAGGAAGGAACCACATACCCTACTTAGGGGCTTTCTCTCATGTTTGTGATTTGAGAGAAAGACTCACATAGCTGCAATGATCCACACCTCACATGTTTGTAAGCTGGAGAATGTCTCACATAGATGCAATCATCAACACTCCCTCTCGGCTAGGGAGGCATTATTCATCATGCCAAGTCTTACACGGATGTTCTCTGAAATTTGTTTTTGGCTGGAGCCATCAATACTCCCTCTCAATTAGGAAGACATTTTTCACCAAGTCAGTCTAGTGCAGATGTCTGTAATCTGATCATGTGTAGGAAGGTACTTCATGTGTACGATTTTCCTCTGCATCATATCTCTAATATAAGGATACTTCATCTCATCATGTTTCGATCTAATAGGAAACACTGGGTTCTCAAGGAGTTTCACACACGGCTCTTGGTTATCATCATAGGATCCATCTCATGTTCAAGTAAATTTGTCAGAAGCTTGTGAAGCCACATTGCTTTGCACACTCATTGCTATATACTCTGCCTTTGTGGTACTCAAGGCCACAAAGTTTTGTTTCAATGCATTAGAAAACCATGGAAAACTTCACAGTAAGACAACAATTGGATGTGCTCTTTCGGTCCACTGTATTCTCTGCTCAATCTGTATTGACATATCCTACAAACTCAAGTTCACACTGGAGGCATATCTCAGGCCATAACCAATTGTTCCTCGTATATATCTCAATACATGCTTTACTGCTATCCAATGAGTTTGTCTTGGCCGACTCATGGATTGACTAAGCACATTCACTGCATAGCATGAATCGACTTGGTGTTAACTAGATACATCAATGATCCAATCAAATGTGGATCAATCTCGTCTGAATCATCGTTATTTATTTTCTTCTTTAAATCCATCATGGTGGATTTTCATTCTGTCACATTGAACTTTAATATTCCCACTGTATGTTTTCTTTGATTTTCAGGAAAATATCATTGGTCTTCTGTCATACTTCTTGTCCCAAGAAGTGGTGCATCATACTCGTATCCTTCTTCTCGAAATAATAAGTCAAAGCTTATTTGTATCCAACAATAAGGCTTTATGAATAAGTCATCAAAATTAGGCTCTCATCACCAACACTGTAATAGTATAGGTTTGGATCAACAACACTCTTGCTAAAGCTCAAACTCATCAAGAATCCCTCCATCTGATATAGTTTCCAACTCATGGATGGTAGTACGGATGGAAGTGTATCGAGCTTACTGGATCAAGTGTCTCATCATAGACAACTCCCTCTGTTTGTGAGAAACCTATGGCTATAGATCTTTCTTTGTATTTCTCGACACTTCTATTAGCTACATGCTTGATCTTATAGATCCACTTGGAAGTCATCACAAACTTCTCTTCTAGTCTTTGAACAATATCTTATACATCATTCTTTTAAGACATACTGGTATTCTTTTGTTATGGAATTTTTCCATACATGTTCTCCTGTTACTTCTCTAAGACAAGGAGGCTCAACATCAATGAAGTGGCTCATGACTGAAGGATAGCTCGAGAATCTATTTTTCTTTCTCGAGATGTGCCTTGAGAGGCTTGTATGTTTCTCTGCCTCTTTGCAAAGTGATTCTAGGTAGGCATTTTACGCCCTACTGTAATTTCTCTGAATATATCAACTGGAACAACTAGATCAATTGGAATAAGGTATGTCTCCCTCTAAATTGTTGAAGGGGGAGAATGTATTTGTTTTACTGTCAATCTCCATTTGAGATTCTTTGGATATTTGAAGGGTTGTATCTTCTTCAAGGACAATTTTTTTTCTTGTTGTATAATGAACAGATTAAATATGGTTTGGACTACCGTACTAGGGATAATGGTCCAAGTATTTGAGAGCTTTTGTACTAGGAATAATATCCTTCATTTATTTGAAAAATGCAATCAACTATAAAATTAGAGATCAAATGATTTACCTAGTTTTGTAGTCATGTCATTTTAGAGGAAATACTTCTCCTCTCTCTTCTCTTCACTCTTTTGAGGTGGATCTGGATCAATGTCAGCGATGGAAGCATATTGTCTTCCTTTCTTCTTGGTTGGATAGTTTCTTGCAATGTGTCTATACTTGTCACATCTGAAGCACTAAATTTCTGATGCATCTCTTCTTTGATAACCTATATTGGATGAGGAATTTTCACCTTTAAATGTTTTCCTGGAATTTCTTTTGAATTTTCCTCCCTTCCTTTTATGAAGTGCAAGAGCATGATTTTCTTCTGAAGAATCTTCCACTCCTCTATTTTTAAGTCTAAGTTATTCTTGAGTGCAATATGTCCATAGTCTATCAAAGGTTGGTAGCGTTTCTCTTTCACTGACACTCTAAATGAAAGGCTCCCATGATTTTGGAAGATTTTGGAGAGTGGTTAAGACAAGTTTTCTATCAGACAGATTTTCCCAATGGTCTCTAGTTGTTCTTTGATTTATGATAACTTCATACAGAAGAGTGAAACTGTGTCACCCTTCGTTATCTTGGTACTTTGAAGTTGACTATGTAAGGTAAGAGTTTTGAGAGTGTTGTCACTTTCAAACATTCATTTTAAAGCTTCATACATATCATATGTTGTCTTCATATTGGAAATACGAGGCAAGAGGTGATCTCTTACTGAATAGATGATTATTTTTCTTTCTTTGACATCTTCTTCCTTTCTTATCTTTTTTTCTATATATGTAGCTGTGGCTGGTAGAGTTTTTGTTGTCACATCCAAGAGATCATCTTCTTCAAGAGTGACTAGAAGCTTTGATTCCCAGGGGCTAAAGTTGCTTTCTCCATCAAGTCTATCTTGTACTAATGTTTTGTTTTTCATTTGATTGGTTTCTTCAATTTTTGGCTGACTCGATTTTGAAAACCTAATGATTAGGTTAAATTAACAACCTTGGACTTATGACTTCCAACAATCAATTTGATAATGTCACAGAGATGCTTGCTAATTCAGGAGGACGTTTCTTCAGAAATCCATAATTAATATTTTGCAGGAAATTTCGGCACCCTAGAAACCCTAGGGCCAAAAATCAAAATTTCTCGGAATTTCATTTTGAGAGATTCTAGATATGCATTAGAAGAGTTCATACTCTTCTATGCCAAAAGTAGCCCCAGCGTTCAAGTATTAAGGGATGAATCACCACTGAAAAGGAGGTCGTACGGATTTTTCTGGAAACCCTAGAAGGGTCATACGGTTCTGCAAAAGTGCACTAAGACTTGGTGGATTCTTGTGCAATGGGTTCTTTCAAGACCTATGCTCTGATACCATGTTGATTTTTCAATGTGTTAAGTTAAGCATGAAGTTTATTCCATTTTATCATTTAACCATAACCATAAATGTTGCAGCAACCAAGATCCCAAGAAGAAGCACCATGCACAAGCACACAAAATGTATCCTAGGAAACCCTTCTCAACAAGGGAAGAAAACCCAACCAAATCCTTTGCTATATTCTTCAAGAGAAATACCTTCACCCCCAAGAAATACCTTAGCACACAAGAGGGTGCTCAAACCCTATAACTCTAGCGTCCAAGAGAGGTGTGCACCTTTTGCCGAAGAAGTGTACTTGCTGAAATTTTCAAACTCACAAGAAAGATATGATTCCACAATGGGGAATCTTCCCTTACTAATATTAGACTTGTCCTATCAACTAAAGTGTCTATTGGCTCAACAGGGTCGACCTCTCTAAGTCACTTTATAATTATAATTATAATTATAATAATTATTATTAATATTATCCAGATTAATTATCTTTTTCATTTATTATTAATCACATTAAGGTAGGGCCGACCTATTCCCTTTACATAGCAATTAGGGTTACAGGTAGGTCTGAATCTTGAACAATATGTAGCAAAGGATCTGATACACTCACTAGTGCTCATCCACTAGGGGCACATGCATAAGGATGTCATATCTCTGGTTCACTGCATTACATAGAAGAACCAGATCTTCGCACGTTCACCTGTGCTCGTCCATAGGCATGTCCACTCTACAGATCATCTTTCTCACCGTCACACACATGAGAATCATATGGAGTCTTCTTGTCAACTCTACTGCTCAGAGGAGGCTAATACATCATCTTCATTTCTATTCACATGATGATGCACCCAACACTTTGGGATTTCACACGTTCACCTTGTGCCCAGCCACAGGCACGTCTAACTCATCAGATCGCCTTTCCCACTGGATAATCATTTGGATTTCTTCTCAACTCTCTGAATGGAGGAGGTCATCTCTACATTCATAGCTTTGTCTCAGGCAGGAACCACATACCCTTCTTAGGGGATTTCTCTCTGGTTTGTAAGCTGAGAGAAAGACTCACATAGTTGCAATGATCCACACCTCACAGGTTTGTAAGCTGGAGAATGTCTCACGTAGCTGCAATCATCAACAACTAGGTGGTTCTATGAAAGGTCATCGTCCATTCCTTCCATACTTACCACTTTTCATGATTGTCCCTCTCATCTTCCCCTACTTAGGTTCGGGCATTGGCTTTGCGAAGATAGTAAGGGTTGTACCTTGCCCTATGGGAAGAAGGGGCTAAAGGCCCAAAGGGTAAAAGTGCCTGGCAAAAGTTAAAAGCTAAATTGAAACCTTGAGATGCTTTTCCCATGGATTCCCGAGAAATCAATAAAAGACTTCTCAGTAAGAAAAGGGGACACGTAAGATAAAATAAAACTCAAAGTCATGTTGGTGGATAGGAGGTCTCATCATGAGCCGACCTATTAGGTCCATGGGAATGTACCGGTATGACACTACCATTTATCTGGTCACCAAACCAGGGTAGTGGCTCTTGGTGGCATAACCAAGAGAAAGGGGGTCTCATCACGAGTTAGCCTTCTCATCTTCGTGAAGTGATTGATATTGTTATGATCCCTGTGAATTATGAGCCCATGGAAAGTGTACTTCTTGTTGCTGTAGGACCATGCCCGGTGGATAGGTAAATATGGGGAGATTATTAGCTTGGACCTCCATGGGGCTAAAATCCTGCTAGATGGATGTTGTGACCCAAGCCACGGGCAAATATACAACAGAGGATGGCACCTGGAAAGAAGAAGAATGTTTCCTCCGAGACACTCTAGTAGGCCTAGACCCAGGGTTTTTTTTCCCTTACAACATCATGTTGGCTCTTTAAGGCCCATGATGTCATCATATTGACCCTTGAAGTCATCAGTTAGGGTTTGGCATGAGGACGATGTGGTGCTAGTTGGCACGTCTGGCAATTTCTGAGGCCTTTTGAGGCCTAATGTTTCACTTTTGAGGCCTAGATTTCCAATATGGGGCCTAACGTCACTCTATGAGGGGCATGACATCATCCCTAAAGACAAATTAGGGTTTTAAATGTTGATTTTATGTAAAAATTGGATTTTAAATGTAAACTAGCCATGTCGGCCTTTTGTGACCTAAAAGACAATTAAAGGTCATTGTCATTGTATAAATAATAGATAAATATCTTGTATTTTTTCATCAGTCACTCATCACTCAAGTAGAGGTCTTAAATTAGGCCTCCCTTAATTGTTATTGGCTGAAACTAGTGGTGCACACTTCTTGAAGGAGGCAATTTTTGGTGCATTTTGGCTATTTTCTTGTGGAGGATATTCAACTAGGGTGATTTGCTAGATTATTCTTGGTGAAGTAAGTGTAAATTCTACATTTTTTTATTGTGAATGAATGCTATGGTTATTTTTTACATGTTTCATGTCTAAGATTATGAAATTGCTAGCTTGAAACCCTAGGGGAATGACATGTGTTATCATATTTTTTCCTATAATCTTCCATATGTTAAAATCTCTTGAAAGGCACCTAATTTGAAGTAGATACTAGAGACCTACCATTGTAGCACTCTAGTAACCCTACTTACATTTCCAATTGCATAATTTATTACATTTTGTTTAAGGAAAGAGAAAATCACTAAGGCCTAACCCTTGTTACTTTCTAGCAATTTTCTCTTGGAAAATGATTTTTGAGGCCTTGGGATACCAACACATCTTTTTCCCTCTCCATCCCTTAACATATTATTATCATTTAATATATTTCCTTTAAGAATTTTTTGTTGCCATTAGTGACTCCATTTACCTTAGAAAGGCACTAGACTACCTCTTACAAGTGGTGATTGAGCAAACAAACACTTATACTCTTATCCTTGAACTTTTTACTAACTCTTTCTAACCCTAAATTTATTGAAATATTGTAACTGCAAAGTGTATTCTATTTATTATTGAGTTAATATTCATCAGACCAATCCCCTTTTGTGGATTGATAATGTCGGGCTTTGTACTTGACCAAATCCCCTTTTGTGGATTGGTCAAACCCTAATTATATTATGAAAATTAAGAAGTTGATCCCCAAGATTAATTAAAGTGGTTTTAACCACTAACAAGAGAAGTTGGCCCTGCCCAGTGAAGAGACAACTTTCCAACGCCTGCCAGCTAGTATAAATAAAGGAGGCTAGTGCCTCATTATCTCACTCACTCATTCGTTCATCAAGTGTGCAAGTTTGGTAGCTGCAGTTGGGAGAAGAAGGAAGAGAGAGGTGCATTGTTTAATGCTGGATATTCTCTAGTGTTTTGGTTTATTGTCTTTGCATTGTTTGGCTATCTACATTAAGGAAATTTTTGTTGGGTTTTCTCCCCCATGAGGGTTTCCCAGGATAATGTTGTGTATCTTGTGATTGTGTTTCTCTCAGTGATCCTACCTATGCTATTGTTATCTAGTAAATTGGAAAGAAACCTAATAATAGCTCAAAACTTAACATGGTATCAGAGCTGAGCTGAAGAGAACACCTTTCACTGGATAAGAAAAAAACGTCACTGTTGTCTTACAAGAAAATTAGGGTTTTCTATTGAAGAGGAATTCCAGCCTAAAACTCATCAAGGAAGTGCGCCCTATCCTAGCGAACTCCTTGGCATCCTCAACACACTTTTTTGTGTGGACAAAACTCCCAAAAAGTGAAACCCTAGTTTTCACTGGTACCAGGAAACCAGAACCAGTATTAGAAGTACCAGTCCAGAATTCCACAGGCCCAGTTTGAAGGGGAAAATTTGGATTTTCTGAAATTTGACTGCACCAGGCTACTTGCCTCAGCTAAGCACACCTCCTGGTAAGTTTAGATTTAAATTATGAGCATTTTCATTTTTTTGTCATTTTACCAGCTCTAGGTCAAGATGTCTGCGATCACTAAGCTTGTTGACAAACTAGAAGGTGTGGATAAGTTATGTTCCTGGAAGTATAGGATTTCACTCATTCTTGAAGATAATGACTTATCAAGATTTATTAAAGAAGATGTACTAGAACCTACCGATGTAGCAGCTAAAGAAAAACACCAAAATGACACATTTAGGGCCAAAAGAATCATTGCAGGCTCTATTAAAGATCACTTGATTCCTCAAGTGGCTTCAAAAAAAACTCCAAAAGAAATGTTTGATGCCCTAACCAGA
Organism: Picea sitchensis; assembly: GCA_010110895.2. NCBI lineage: Eukaryota > Viridiplantae > Streptophyta > Pinopsida > Pinales > Pinaceae > Picea > Picea sitchensis. The sequence continues at coordinate 36,254 of SNQJ01S0068305.1, read as the reverse complement.
ATGTTTGAAGGAAAGAACATCAACCGGAAGATGAATCTAAGAACTCAACTCAAAAGTACAAGGATGCAGAAAGGAGAAACAATTCATGAATATTTCTCTAGAATATCACAATTCAAGGAACAACTGGAAGAAATTGGTGATACCCTAGATGAAGATGAACTCATAATGACAACTCTTAATGGTCTCACAAGACCTTGGGATGCGTTCATCCAAACTATTTGTTCTAGAAAGGAGGAACTACATTTTGACAGTCTGTGGGAAGAATGTATTTAAGAAGAAGCAAGAGTAGCTAATCGAGAAGAAGTACTATCAAGAGATGAAGATCAAGCCTTAGATTCTCATACTAAAGGAGGGAGGAAGAAGTCTCACTTCCATAAGGAAACTCATCAACATAAGGAGTCTCACTCCCCAAATAAATTCATCCATAAAGAGTCTCACCCTCTAAGGAGATTCCAGAAGTTTCAGAAAGGTCAAAGAAGAGAAAAAGAATTCTCATCCTACCAATGCTACCATTGTGACAAGATGGGACATATTGTTAAGAATTTTCCATCTAGAAGATAAGAATACAAGAAGAGAAACATAAGACACCATGCCCATACAGTTGAAGATGAAGAGCCACTGTAACACCCTGTTTCCCCCAGCTTGTAAATATAACTGGACAGGCCAAGAACTATGGCAAACTCATAAATGTGAATATGTGATGTAAATGGACCTTGAAGAAGAGGTCAATGAATGTGAATAACATTTTGAATTTATTGCAGGACTGCTGAGAGGGGATGTGCAGAAAAAGAGACCACGATGGCAGTGGAAGGCACCTGAAAAGGTGGCGTTAACTTCCACCGAGAATTAAATACCGTATTTGGACTCCACTGGCCCGGAGAACCAAGAGAAGCTCGCTAGCCCTGAAAATTTAATGCATTGCAGGCTAATAGGTGGATGGCTTAATGAGGGATGGGGAGGTGAACTGCCTATCCGTAGAGCCGTAAGGCCTAATCAGCGCAAGGGTAATCGCGCCACACGCAACCTCGCGAGAGAATAAGGCATATGGCAGAAGCGATTGAGAGGGCAGAAGCGAGGGGAACTCTGGCAAGTTTACGCAGAGTGAGTGATAACAGAGAGGAAGGATTGCAACCTTCGCTCCTGGTCACTGGCAGACAGAGAGACGCAGTCTCAGAGCATCGTGGTCTCAGCTCGGGGGTGGCTAGTGGTAAATCCGCTGGGAGTCGCTGAGCCTACGGTTGGGTGGAAACGTGCACCCCTCTCAGTAGTCGCACCCACTTCTAAAGTTATTTCTGATAAGTGTTTTGTTCAAATTGCATCTTGAAATTCATATGCTGACATATATGCTCATAAACTGTGAAATTGTGAACAATTACAGTATAAGAATGCATGTGCAGTGTTTTGATAAGTAATGTTAGATATATGTTTATAATAGAAAGACCGCGCATGGATTATGTTGATAAATGAATTTAATTAGGCACGAGTTGAACTAAGTTAGGCTTCCAGCCCATTCTTGGGAAGCTGTTTACTCTTATATGCCTCCGGAAATGCCCCGGTATAGATCTCTTCACGGAGATTCCCTCCTTAGAAAGGTTCACCAAGAACCCAGAAAAAGGACATGAATGCGCAAGTCCTAATAACCCTGTACGAGGAGGAATGACCCTCTTAAAGTTCCCAGGTAGCAGTGTAGGGATAAGTAACAAATCGACGAATGAGATCTCGTCGGATGACCCATAGCCATTCACGACCGTTAGATTGATGGAAGTAACAAGGGCGTTGCATACCTTGCCCCTTTTTCCCTCTATCTTCGTGAACAACGAGGAAATCGGGATCGTAGATCCCAAGACCCAGGAGAATATTTGGACCATTGATTCTTCCACCTCCACGAAGTAGTGGAAGAATGCACAAGGTAGGACAGATCTAGACCGTTAGATCTCAGTCCAATTACCCGTCAGTTGTCGGATCAGACCGGAGCTGTCCAAGGGTTACCATCGGGAGTCCAGCCATCGACATATCGGGATTCTCAAGGACAAGAAATCGAGACACTTCAAGTCTCGAAACGATGGGAAGATCTAAACCGCCCGTTGAGGATACACGTGGCAGAGATCGAGGTTTGTTATCGAGAGATGGGATATTCGGCATCGGGAAATTGGAGTTCCTAAGGCTGTAAGAATGGGAACGTCACAAGTCTCGAAATCCTGGAGAAATCGGGACCGCCCATCAGAAGAGGACGCGTGGCAACAATTGGCGTCATCGGGGAAAGTCCCGACAGGAAGTTGTCGATCGACGTTTCTGTCATCGGGATATCGAGAATCCTGATGACAATTTGTTTATGCATTTTGGAATCGCGACGCTCGAAACCCCGATGAGCGGGAGCCAGCTGTCAGTACATTAGAGAAGTAGGAAGCGCCATTATGGGGGCCAGCTGTCAGCATAGCGGGAAGACAGGAATCGAAGGATTGGGAATCCCGTGAGACCATACATTTTGGCATTGAAAACCCCATAGCCCCGACGAGGGATAAGGCTGCGGTCACGGGGTTCGTGGTCATGTGAGATAGGAGCCTAGCCAGGAGAGCTAGCGCGTAAAGGGCGCGTCGGGATTCGAGGAATCATGAGTCCTGGGGACGTTTGCATTTCGACATTGGAAAGTCCGAAACCCCAATGGGGGACAAGGCCGCGGTCTTGTGAGATAGAGGTCATGTGGACTAAAGACTTAGCCCGGGAGGCTAAGGCAGCAGAGGAGCGTATCGAGATTTGGGGATCGGTGAACCAAATTGTTGGGACATCACGAGTGTCAAAACCCCGATGAGGAGGTGTGGTTGCGGTCACATAGAGGGAGGTCGTATGGACCCAAAAGACTAGCCCAAGGGGACTAGTGGAAGTTGGAGTGCGTCGGGAATCGTAGGATCGTGGATCCAAAGGGCATATGCATTCTGGCATTAGAAAGCCCGAAACCCCGACAAAAAGAAAAATATAAGGCTGCGGTCTCATGAGCACGGTCATGTGGACCAGGCCATAGCCCGGAGGGGCTAAGGCCGGAAGAGAGCTCGTCGGAGATCGGAGAATCGAGGGCATAGGAACCCTCGACATTAGAAAGGACAAAACCCCGAAAACCTGAAATTGTCATTAGGGAAAGACCACGGTTAGGTGCAGAGAGCCGTATAGGCGAATGAAAGACCCATTGCTCAGGGTTGGCATTTCGCTGATGCAAGCTTCAGGGATTCTCATTGTTGAGAACTAAACGAAAAAAATTTGATTTAGGTAGTGGGTATGTTACAAAGTGGTATCAGAGCATGGTTACAACACTCGGCCTGATTGGGCTCATGCACGAGTCGCGCATAAACTCCATTCGAAGCACTCCTATGAGGAGTAACCCCCTGACTTAACTCTCTTGTCCAGGATTAAAAACTTGGAAAATGAGAACCCGATTGTGTATGCAGGTGAAAGAGTTATGAATTTATGCGCAAATTATCAAAAAAAAAATGAATTTAATTCTTGACTAATAACCAACGTTTGTCTTTTCACTCAAGTGGATGATCAACCGCGGGAATCTACAGACGCAGAGCATGGTGACTCGCCAAGAGGTGGGAGAAGGCTCCCACAACAGAGATGAAGAGTCTGACGAAAGAAGAGCAGTAGGAACCCCTCCAGACCTAGCCGAGACTGTGAGGAGTCTCATGGTTGAATTGCAAAGCTACAAGGCCGACAATGAAAGGATGATGAAAGAACAAGAAAAGAAAACCAAAATTAATGCAGTTTTACTGCAAAGCTTATCCGACCTACAACGACGAATGCAGCATGAACCTGAGATGCAGAATCATGGTCGTATCAGTGGCCATACGGAGAGAAGAACGTCAAGAAAGGTCCACCCCAGAGGTAAAGGACCAGTGCCAGACGATTCCACTGAGAAGGAAGCTGGCGATTCAGAAGGCTCTTCCAGCAACATGACCAGTTCCTATTCTCGCAGAAAACAGAAGAAGCAAAAGACTTCCAAGAGTCATAAATTTGAGGAATTCTGGAAGGCCAAACCTCCCTCCTTCGACGGTGAGATAAAGAAAGGAGAGGAAGCTGAGGCCTGGATATTTGGACTGAAGAAATATTTCAGAGTCCATGATTTCTCAAAGAACTTGAAGGCTCGAGTGGCCACTTTCAATTTGAACGGAAAGGCTTCCATCTGGTGGGAAGACCTTAAGAATATGAAAGGGGTCCGCGAGGAGGACCTGTCTTGGAAACGGTTTGAGAAGTACTTCCGAAAGAAGTATTTGTCGGAAATGTATTTCGACGAGAAGGCTAAAGAGTTTTATGAACTCAAACTGGGACAACTTACGGTGGAGGAGTATGTCAACAAATTCCTCGACTTACTGAGATATGTACCCTATATCAAAGCAGAGAAGGCAAAGGTACAACACTTCATCAGTGGATTACCCAAGGAATACCGGAACTGAATTGAATTTGACGAACCAAAGACCTTAGAAGACACTATACGAAAGGCAATATATTGTCATGAGAAATATGGACATCTGGCAGAGTCTCGTGGAGACTGGAGACCGAAGAGTGGTTCGAGATTTCAGAAAAAGGGAAGCAAATCCTCGGGAATTAAAAACTACAAAAAGAACCCCAGAATGAATTTCCCAACCCGGAGTGTACTCCAGCAGAACTTTCCCTTGGGGGACGGAAATAAAACTTCTGGGCCTATATCAGTGAAGACTAACAACCCAAAGAAAGAACCTCTGAAATGTTGGGATTGCGGAGGAGAGCATCTCCGGAGAGACTGTCCACACCGACAACAAAACAGTCGAAAGATTTATAACA
>SNQJ01S0068305.1:11533-31432 GCA_010110895.2 Picea sitchensis | reverse complement strand
ATAAATGTGAATATGTGATGTAAATGGACCTTGAAGAAGAGGTCAATGAATGTGAATAACATTTTGAATTTATTGCAGGACTGCTGAGAGGGGATGTGCAGAAAAAGAGACCACGATGGCGGTGGAAGGCACCTGAAAAGGTGGCGTTAACTTCCACCAAGAATTAAATACCGTATTTGGACTCCATTGGCCCGGAGAACCAAGAGAAGCTTGCTGGCCCTGAAAATTTAATGCCTTGCAGACTGACAGGTGGATGGCTTAATGAGGGATGGGGAGGTGAACCGCCTATCCGTAGAGTCGTCAGGCCTGATCAACGCAAGGGTAATCGCGCCACACGCAACCTCGCGAAAGGATAAGGCGTATGGCAGAAGCGATTGAGAGGGCAGACGCGAGGGGAACTCTGGAAATTTTATGCAGAGTGAGTGATAGCAGAGAGGAAGGATTGCAACCTTCGCTCCTGGTCACTGGCAGATAGAGAGACGCAGTCTCAGAGCATCGTGGTCTCAGCTTGGTGGTGGCTAGTGGTAAATCCGCTGGGAGTCGCTGAGCCTACGGTTGGGTGGAAACGGGCACCCCTCTCAGTAGTCGCACCCACTTCTGAAGTTATTTCTGATAAGTGTTTTGTTCATATTGCATCTTGAAATTCATATGCTGACATATATGCTCATAAACTGTGAAATTGTGAACAATTACAGTATAAGAATGTTTGTGCAGTGTTTTGATAAGTAATGTTAGATATATGCTTATAACAGAAAGACCGCGCATGGCTTATGTTGATGAATGAATTTAATTAGGCACGAGTCGAACTAAGTTAGGCTTCCATCCCGTTCTTGGGAAGCTGTTTACTCTTATCTGCCTCCGGAAATGCCCCGGTATAGATCTCTTCACGAAGATTCCCTCCTTAGAAAGGTTCACCAAGAACCCAAAAAAAGGACTTGAACGCGCAAGTCCTAATAACCCTATACGAGGATGAATGACCCTCTTAAGGTTCTAAGGTAGCAGTGTAGGGATAAGTAACAAATCGGCGAATGAGATCTCGTCGGATGACCCATAGCCATTCACGACCGTTAGATTGACGGAAGTAACAAGGGAGTTACATACCTTGCCCCTTTTTCCCTCTATCTTTGTGAACAACGAGGAAATTGGGATCGTAGATCCCAAGACCCAAGAGAATATTTGGACCATTGATTCTTCCACCTCCACGAAGTAGTGGAAGAATGCACAAGGTAGGATGGATCTAGACCATTAGATCTTGGTCCAATTACTCGTCAGTCGTCGGATCGGACCAGAGCTGTCCAAGGGTTACCATCGGGAGTCCAGCCATCGGCATATCGGGATTCTCAAGGACAAGAAATCAAGACACTTCAAGTCTCGAAACGCCGGGAATATATGAACCGCCCGTTGAGGGTACACGTGGCGGAGATCGAGGTTTGCTATCGAGAGACGGGATATTCGACATCGGGAAATCGGAGTTCCTGAGGCTGTAAGAATGGGAACATCACAAGTCTCGAAATATCGGAGAAATCAGGACCGTCCATCAGAAGAGGACGCGTGGCAGCAATCGACGTCGTCGGGGAAAGTCCCGACAGGAAGTTGTTGATCGGAGTTTGTGTCATCAGGATATCGGGAATCCTGATGACAATTTGTTTATGCATTTTGGAATCATGATGCTCGAAACCCCGATGAGCGGGAGCGAGCTGTCAGTACATTAGAGAAGTAGGAAGCGCCATTATGGGGGCCAACTGTCAGCATAGCGAGAAGACGGGAATCCTGTGAGCCCATACATTTTGGCATTGAAAACCCCGTAGCCACGACGAGGGATAAGGCTACGGTCACGGGGTTCGTGGTCATGTGAGCTAGGAGCCTAGCCAGGAGATCTAGCGCGTAAAGGGCGCGTCGAGATTCGAGGAATTGCGAGTCCTGGGGACGTTTGCATTTCGACATTGGAAAGTCCGAAACCCCGATGGGGGACAAGGCTGCGGTCTTGTGAGATAGAGGTCATGTGGACTAAAGACTTAGCCCGGGAGGCTAAGTCAGCAGAGGAGCGTATCGAGATTCGGGGATCGATGAACCAAATTGTTGGGACATCACGAGTGTCAAAACCCTGATGAGGAGGTGTGGCTGCGGTCACATAGAGGGAGGTCGTATGGACCCAAAAGACTAGCCCAAGGGGACTAGTGGAAGTTGGAGTGCATCGGGAATCGGAGGATCGCAGATCCAAAGGGCATATGCATTCTGGCATTAGAAAGCCCGAAACCCCGACGGAAAGAAAAATATAAGGCTGCGGTCTTGTGAGCATGGTCGTGTGGACCAGGCCATAGCCCGGAGGGGCTAAGGCCGAAAGAGAGCTCGTCGGAGATCGGAGAATCGAAGGCATAGGAACCCTCGACATTAGAAAGGACAAAACCCCGAAAACCTGAAATTGTCATCAGGGAAAGACCACGGTTAGGTGCAGAGAGCCGTATAGGCAAATAAAAGACCCGTTGCTCAGGGTTGGAATTTCGCTGATGCAAGCTTCGAGGATTCTCATTGTTGAGAACTAAACGAAAAAAATTTGATTTAGGTAGTGGGTATGTTACAGCCACCCACAAAGATGATAAAAGAACATATTCAAGACTATGTCTTGATCTCTTCCCTCTCAGGATCAGTGTCACCTAGTGAGGATACTTGGTTCATATATAGTGGTGCTTCCAAGCACATGAGAGTTCAAAGAGACATTCTCTCTTGCTTTGCAGAAAGGAACTTTCTCCATAAAGTTACACTTGGAGATGATTACCAGTACCCTATCAAAGGAGTAGGAAAGTCAAATTACAAACTTGATTCAGGGACCCCAATGAAAATGAAGGATGTACTATATATATTAGGTTTGACAAAGAACTTACTTTCTATCTCAGCTTTAGATAAGAAAGGCTTCAGAGTTGCTTTCATAGATGGAGAATTTCTTATGTGGCCTAAAGGAAAAACCATAGAAGCTGCAATTGTTATTGGAACAGAAGAAGGTGGCTTGTATAAGCTAAAAGGTCACTCAGAAGTAGCCTTGATTCATTCCATTGAGAATCCATGTGAACTTTGGCATAGAAAACTAGCTCACATCAACTACAAGGCATTACCATATGTAATCAAGGCAGTCACAGGTCTACCAGAAGTCAAGGTTGACCATAAAGGAGTGTGCAATGGATGTGCACAAGGAAAGAACATCAAGAACCCCTTCCCAAAGAGCGATAATAAAGAAAAAGGAGTCTTAGAGCTCATCCACTCAGATGTTTGTGGCCCAATGCCATCAACCTCCATTAGTGGGTATGTATAGTATGTATCATTTATTGATGACTATTCTCGCAAAACCTGGGTTTACTTTTTGAAATCAAAAGATGAAGTGTTTGATAAATTCAAGGAATTCAAATCCTTGATAGAGAATACCTCTGAAAGAAATATCAAGATACTTAGGTCAGATAATGGAGGAGAATACACCTCAAAAGAGTTTGTAAACTTTTGTAAAGATGTTGAGATCAAGAGGTATCTCACCACTCCCTACAATCCTCAACAAAATGGTGTAGCAAAAAAAAAGAAAAAAAAAATGATGGAAGCAATGAACACTATGATCCACGATCAAGATCTTCCAATGCACTTATGGGTAGAAGCAGAAAGAACAACAATGTATGTACAAAACAGATTATCCCATAGTGCACTTGGGTTCAAAACCCCCGAAGAGATGTTCTCTAGAAAGAAGCCAGAAGTAAGCCATCTCAAAATATTTGGTTGTGTAGTATTTGTACACATTTCGAAAGATAAGAGAACCAAGTTGGACCCTTTAAGAAAGAAGGGAATATTTGTTGGATATTGTGAGGTCTCCAAGGCCTTCATAATTTATATACCAGGTTACCATCATATTGAGATCAACATAGATGTAACCGTTGATGAAGATGTAGAACTCAAGAAATCAAGAAGATGACATCTTGAAGAAGTATATGAAGAAGAACTTGTAGCTCCCAGAGTTTCAGAAGCAGTGAGGGAAGTCATAACTTCCCCTGATGAGGAGATTCCAGAAGATCACGACACAATAAAATCTCAAGAACCTCCCCAGATGGCGATCTCTCACAAGAGAAAGCCATCCTGGGAAAGGGAACTTATTCAATATGGAGAGAAGTATGGTGCCCTTGAAGGAACCATGAGACAAGTCAAGAAACCCAAGATATTCTCCAGTTATATGGCTTTGATGTGTGATCTCTTAGAGAAGGAGCCTACTTGCTTTGAAGAAGCCATTCAGAAGAAATAATGGGCTATACAAGATAAAACATGTTTCTTATGGAAGTATTGAGAAATATAAAGCAAGATTTGTAGCTTATGGATTTTGTCAAAAGGAAGGAATTGATTTTGAAAAGACATTTGTCCATGTAGTCAGATACACTTCAATTAGCACCATCATAGCCCTTGCAACTAAGATGAAATGGAAGTTACACGAGATGGACGTGAAAACAACTTTCTTAAATGGTGTCATTGAAGAAGAAGTGTATATAGAACAACCTCAAGGGTTTGAGGTTGAAGATGGAAAAACACATGTCTGCAGATTGAAGAAGGTTCTGTACAGATTGAAACAAGCTCCTAGAGCTTGGTATGGAAGAATTGATAGTTTCCTGACGAGCTTGGGCTTTACCAAGAGTAAAGTTGATTCTAACATGCACTTAAAGGTTATGAATGATGAGCCTGTTATATTGTTGTTATATGTGGACGACTTATTTATAGCTGAAGAAGAAAATATCATCACTGACTGTAAGAAGAAGCTCACTGCAGAATTTGAGATGAAAGACCTAGGCCTAATGCACTATTTCTTAGGTCTTGAGGTCTGACAGAGCCCAAAGAAGATCTTCCTTAACAAAGGGAAGTATGCAGTTGAAATATTGAAGAGGTTTGATATGTTGGAGTGTAAATCCATGAATACACCCATGGAAACAAAGTTGAAGCTCATGGTTGATACTTCGTCAGAGTTGGTTGATGCTACGTTGTACAGACAGATCATTGGATTGTTGATGTATCTAAGGAACACCATGACATATATATGTTTTGATGTGAACACCTTGAATCAATTTCTGGTAGAACCCAAACGTGTTCACATTGTTGCTGCAAAACATGTGATGAGATACCTTAAGGGTACGTTGGATTTTGGTCTCAGTTATAATGGAGATCATGAATTCAGACTAAGTGGATATACCAATTCAGATTGGGATGGAAGTGTCTCTAACAGAAAGAGAACCTCATGATGTTGTTTTAGTTTGGGGTCAACCATGATCTCATGGCAGAGTAGGAAACAATCAAGTATTGCTCTCAACACGACATAAGAAGAATACATTGCGGCATGTTCTGGCAGTTGTGAAGCCATATGGATTCGGAAATTGTTGATAGGTCTTTTTGATCTGGAGATGGAAGAAACCATGATTCTATGTGATAACCAAAGTTGCAAAAAAAATGACAGAGAACCCTATGTTCCATGACAAGTCAAAACACATAAAAATATGATATCATTACATTCGTGATATGGTGCAGAGAGGAGTGACAAAGCTCCAATATATTGGCACAGATGAACAGGTTGCAGATGTGTTTACCAAGCTTCTGTCTCTTTTAAAGTTTGAGCACTTTCGAGACAAACTTGGTGTAGTCTGAAAGGACCTCCCTGTTGAATTGTTTCAGAATTGTTTCAATATACTTCGTCTGATTCAACCAAAGCTTTCTAGCGGTTCAATCTCTCTTAATCTCCATTCCCATAATAAAGTTAGCTGCACTGAGATCCTTCATGTCAAACTTGGGAGGATAACTGCTTCTTCACCTCATTTATTGCGTCCATGTTGTTTCCAATCAGCAACATGTCATCGACATACAAATATACATATATGAAATCCCCACCTTCTTCCTTGGAATATATGTAGTGATCATCTTTGTTGCTCACAAATCCCAAACTAAGGATTTATGTTTCAAACTTATGGTATCGCATCCTTGTCAATTTTTTTAGACCATAAAGGGATATTTTGAGTTTGCTCACCAACTCTTGCTTTCCCTTTACTACAAATCCTTCATGTTGTTTCATGTAGATTTCTTCTTCCAAGTACGCATGTAGGAACATCGTCTTCACATCCATCTGTTCTATATCCAGATCGAATGTTGCAACCAGATAAATTAGTACTCTAGTGGAATTTAGTTTTGCAACAATGAAAAAATATCATAGAAGTCGACTCCCTCGACTTGGGAATAAACTTTCACTACTAGTCGAGATTTTAACTTCTCGACTTAACCTGCGACATTCATCTTCTTCTTGAACACACACTTGATACCAATGAAATTTAGGTAACTTGACTAAATCCCATGTCTCATTATTGTACAAGGATTCCATCTCTTTGACCATCACTTCCTTCCAAAGTTTACCCTCTGTCGAGTCGAATGCCTCACTGACCAAATTAGGCTCATCGTCAATGGCAGTTAACATGAATGCGGAACGGAAGTTGGGCTGACTATAAATTTTGGTTGGTTTTCTTACTCTTTCTTACCTCCTTACTACTAGAGTCAATTGTTACACCTCTTCTTCAGATTCATTTGACTCATCTGAATCATCTTCTTCATTCCTCATTTCAAACCACATCGTATCAGGATTATTCTCGGTCTGAAAAAATTCCTCAGGCTCAGATTTACCTTCAACTTCTTTGAAAAGAACATCTCAACTGTACAATGTTCTCCTTGGTGCAGGATCCTAGAGCTTATATTTTTTCATCCCTTCTTTGTATCCGATGAAAATACATTTGAATTCCTTCTTGTTCAGCTTGCTCCTCTTTTCCTTGGGAACATGCAAAAATGCATCAAAGCCAAACACTTTGAGATGTGCCACCGAAGGCTTCTTACCCGACCATACCTCATTTGGAGTCATGTCGACTAGCACCGACGAAGGAGAAATATTCACCATATATCTTTCAGTCTCGACTGCCTCCACCCAGAATTCTTATGCGAGCCCAACATCACTGAGCATGCTCCTTGCCTTGTTCATCAACATTTTGTTCATTATCTCGGAAACTCCATTTTTTTGTGGGGTATATGGTGTGCTATTTTGGTCTGCTATGCCACACTTCTTACATAATTGATCAAATTCCTTTCCACATAATTCACCACCATTGTTATCCCTCAACACTTTAATCCTCTTCTTTGTCTGGTTTTCCACAAGAGCTTTAAACTCCTTAAATATCTCGAACACCTCTTATTTCTTACTCAGGAAATATATCCATGTCTTCCTGGGAATTGTTTTTATGAAGGAGACATAATATAGGGATCCACCAAGTGAAGGCACTGTAACAGGGCCAAACACATCACTATGCACTAGTTCTAGAATCTCATTTGCTCTTGTCGCTCTAGATGAGAACCTCCCCTGAATTTGTTTCCCATATATGAAATGTTCATAAAAGTTGACTTCTAAACCAAATTCAGGAAAACCTTCAACCATACCTTTGCTTTGCATAGCTCGAATTCATTTTTCTCCAATGTGTCCCATCCTCTCGTGCCATAAACTGGTCAGGTTGATCTCATCATGTTTTGTTGAGTCGATCTGTGTCGACATTGAGTGAGTTGAGTCGCAGTCAAGTCGATTTCAGGAGCAATGATGTTGTTGCAACCAATCAAGTCAAAATTCCATAACAACTTGTATAGGGTACCAATCCGAAATCCTCTCATTAAGACCATCACACCTCTTACCATATTGCATGAATCCTTATGAAACAGAGTATGCACACCTGTATCACTCATATTACTAACAGATATCAAGTTTCTTTCCAAACCCGGAATGTGTAGCACACATGGAAGGGTTCTTTTCCTCCCATCCTACAGTTTCAGTTGGGTTCTTCCTCGTCCGACAATTCTGGTTGTCGAGTCGTCCCCCAAGAACACATCACCCCCATCATATTGTTCATATTCACAAAACCATTCTTTACGTGGTGTCACATGATAGGATTCTCCTGATTCGATCAACCAAACATATTGATCCGACTATGTACTGGTCAATGCCAGGTACACATCACCTCCCTTCTCCGAGGTCGTCTTTCTCTCAATTTACTGCTTCTCGTCGGATCTAGCAATGACTTTTGTTGCCTTCGAATTACATTCCTTTTTATAATGCCCCGATTTACCTCATTTCCAAAATATTCACGTCGACTGACCCGGGGATTTAGATATACCCTTCGACTTAAACTTTCTACCAGAGAATATTCATTTATCTCTGTCTACCAGTCGACCTCTCACTACCAAAGCATCTTTGGTCAATCCTTCCATGTTCTTTCTTCTCATTTCTTCCGACAATAGAGAAGTAACCATGTCCTCTAGCGCTAGAGTGGTTGTATTTCTCCCAATAGCCACGACTAAGCTATCCCAGGAATCTGGAAAAGAACATAATATGTTGATACACTTCTCCTCATCTGTGATATTTATATCTATAGATGATAACTGTCTTAACACAATATTAAACACATTTAAATGCTTAGTCACCAAACTACCATCACTCATCCTCATAAGATATAGTTTATTTCTCAGAAACGACCTATTTACCAAATATTTCAACTGGTATAACCTTCCCATCTTGTCCCACAGTTTCTTGGCTGAATCTTCACCCGAGACATTCAATAACATCAAATCTGCAAGAAAAATCCGTATCATACTTCTTGATTTTCTTTCGAGTTTCTCCCATTCTTCCATCGACATGCATGTCGGCTGGGTACTTGGAAATACCATTGTCCATTGTTCTCGATCTATGAGGATATATTCCATTTTAAGCTTCCAAAGCTCAAAATTATGGCCATTGAATCTTCCTATCTCTATTCTAGAACTGTTCGCCATTATTTACCGCGATCTTTAAAACGATTTATGACTTACGAGTCTTACTGTACCTAGGGTTTAGTTCTCAAATTCAAGATTTGAAAATCAAGATATGATATACTCGCCAAAGCATTACACCGCTTTGATAACTCACTTGTAAGGGCATACCTAAGATTTGATACCACATGTAAGGAAATGCAGGACACTTCCACACTAATCCTAGTAGAAGAGAAGAATAATTTAATCAAGAAAACAAATGACACAAGAAATCACACAATACACCAAGATTTCACCCTGGAAACCATTAACCGAGAAAACCAACATTCCTTTGAGCATTCTTCTCTCTTGTTTTCTGATTCATCTAGAATAAAAGGTTACATTTCTAACCTTGGTCCACACCTAAGACAATATCGACATCATACCTTCTTGCACATGAAAGAACAACCCTGTAGCCAATTTGGGTTACATATGCATGACCATCTACCTACAATTACACATGCAAGTGCATTACAACATTATCCTTTATTTCCTTACAACACACCTCTTTATAGGCTTCACAACAGGAAAAACACTAAATCCATTCATATCATTGGCTACAAATCTCGCAAATACCAAGATTTCATTACAGTCAAATCCAAGTTGGGTTTACCAGTCGATCTTCATTCGGTCTCTGGTTAGTCGTCTCACGCCCACACTTCTACCTCTTGTCGGTTGACTTGTCATCGATATATTCAACTTCAACTTTACCCGTTCGACTTCCTCGACCTTCGACTTGATGTCTATCTACCTCGACTTCGACCTTTTGTTGATTCACCTTGAATTTGACTTGTTTCCAATGTTTTCGATGCTGTCGATATACCTCGACTTCGACCATCAGTGAATTCACCTCGACTATAAGTTCACTACAAATAATATAAAAACCCAACATATATTGTAGCCTGCATATGTACACAGCCTGTTTATAATGCATCTTGCGTAGACCTTCAATAATATAGGGTTTTTACCTTTTCCGAAACTTCAAACACTTTGTTTCCTCTGTCACATCAACATGCAACATATCATTGTGTCTTATATGTAGTTGTGCTCTGTGCATACATCATCTTATACATCCCTTAACCAAGTGCATCTATGTCTCTCTAGTCATGTGCCATACATGTGTGTACAATCATGAACAAGTGTAATAATCCTCACATGGACTAGACATCAAACCCTTACTGATATGTAGCCTCACACCATAAAAAAAAACTTCACAATCACTTCACAACTAAAAACCTCAACCATGTACCAAAAAATACAACTATGTCTCAACACTTGGACCAACAAGATGAACCAATGAATAATACCAACATACCAGTGTTGTATTTATGTAGATCTAGTTCATACCATACATGATATACATCCAACACCCTCTCTATGGAAAAACCTCAAACTCCCATAACCATATCTCATAGAGACAACAATATCCAACCACACATAAGAATATTACATACCTTTTGAATCTATAGATAGATATGTTGTACTTGATCACTGTAGACCCTCCTAGGAGCTTGCTTTCAGACTCTAAGAACCTGACACCCTCAGTAACTCAAGATTTCATGGATTTTCCCACATGTACGAACCCTATTATACTTCCATCCCACGTACATATGTTCCCTTCTAAATTGCAGCATGCATACACCTAAAAAACTAGAGTTTGTTCAGTATTTCTTCAATTCCAAAAATTTCGTCGTCAACCCTTCGTGTTGCCTCAGAGTTCGTAACTTCAGATGTATCAATGAGTACCTACAATAAACCTTACACAATAATAGATATTCAATGTGCTTAATAGGTGCTAATAGGAGAGCCTTTCTCTCTTATTTATACTTCCATGTAGCTTCCTCAAGGGTTTACCTTTTAACCAACTTAACCCCATTTCCTTGTTTTAGGGCTAACTCACTTCTAACCACATGTCCACTTATAACCACTTTTTCCACAAATAGTAAAATCTCCACTTCTAGTTGTAACTAATTTATTTTTAATTATTTTCTTATTGCAACAACTTAACCCATGATTAACTCCTAGTTTCACCCACTTGACTAGTCAACTTCTTCTAGGAGCTTCTAGAATAATTTGACCTCTTTGACCTTTTCGATAACTCATGAGGGTTCTCCAACTTCACAAGGTCGTAACTCTCTAACCGTGAGGAGTTATGTGACATTCCACATATCACTAGAAATGGCATGACATGTGCTATCCATGTAGAATAGTCTTACCTGCAAATATACTAACCCTTCATACCATTATATATAAAACAAACTTAATTCCATTAACCATACTGTTGGGGCTACCGAAATTTTCTACTGGAATTTCTTCAAGGGTTGACATCAATGAAAACCAACCCAATTAATCAATAAAAAGTTTAGATTCTTCTATTTTATATAAAATAAAAGTAGATTCAATTCTAAAAATTTTGGTATCAGTTACAAAACTAAATTATTTGTATTTGTAGGAGTCTACTTCCTCCAAAGTTGAAGTAAGCTGGAGAGAATTCAGAGTTTTCTGCAAAGTATCCCATTTGTAGGTTTTCGGCCAAGCTAATATTTCGGACGAAAGATGTTTTCTAATGGAAGTCGTAAGAAATAAACAAACTTTCAAACTTTCGATAGAAAATTAATGTTTTCGGCCGAAAAGGCGGTGAAAAAATTCATGTTTTTGTTACACAAAAGTCAAGGATGTCATTCTTGCACTATTCGATTTGACGTGCAATGTTTCAGTCGAAATTGTTTTTGGTCGAAAAGTTAAAAAATTCAGTCGAAAAAAGTGATTCTAACAATTTTGTTGATGTTTTAGTAGCTGCGGGAGGTATTAACATCCAAGTGTAACCTTTGTACTTAGATTAGAATATTCCATAAGTAAGAGAACCATTAAATAGATGTGTGAAAACCATAGAAGACAATTAGACCTAGAAGAATAAATAATATTATAATATAATTACCAGAAAGTCAGGTCGGACTAGCTAGAAAAGTCACTAGACAGATTAATATAAATAGAGGACGTTTGAGCTCATTTGGATACCTAGTCAAAGCGCAAGTTTTGTGGAGATATGAAGTTGCATCTGCAAGGAGGAATAAGGGAGTATGGTCATCTCTTAGTCCTTGTCTCTCTCTAGCGCTATCAAGTGATATTCTTGGTGATTCTCTTGGTGAAACTCTTCATGATATTATTGCTAAGTATGGTGCAAGGCTAAGAGAGTAGTGTAGATGCATCTTCTTCAGTTGTGTATGGCACTTGTTCTATGAATACATATACTCTCTCTCTTGTGTGCTACCCTTGGAGAAGGAGCACTCTACTTGTCTTGAGTTGTTGTTGCAGTTAGCAGCTATGGTTTATTTGTTGGTTCTGGAGTAGGCTTGCCCAAATTATTCTAAGTAATGATTAGTGTGTTCGGAGTGACATATGTGAATTCATATGTGTTAAGTTTTTGAGCTATTATTAGGTTTCTTTTCAATTTACTAGATAACAATAGCATAGGTAGGATCACTAAGAGAAAATAAATCACAAGATACACAACATGTATCCTAGGAAACCCTCATGGGGGAGAAAATCCAACAAAACTTCCTTAATATAGATAGCCAATACAATGCCAAGACAATAAACAAAAACACTAGAGAATATCCAACATTGAGCAATGCGCCTCTCTCTTCCTTCTTCTCCCAATTGTATCTCTTCAAACTTGCGCACCTGATGAGTGAATGCGTGAGTGAGATAATGAGGCATTAGCCTCCTTTATTTATACTAGCTAGTAGGCGTTGGAAATGTGTCTCTTCACTGGGCATGGACAACTTGTCTTCTTAATGGTTAAAACCACTTTAAGTAGGCTTAGGGGGCGACTTCTTAATTTTCATAATATAATTAGGGTTTGACCAATCCGCAAAAGGGGATTTGGTCAATTATAATGCCTGACATGATCAATCCACAAACGAGGATTTGATCTATAAATAAATGAATCAAATAATAATAATAATAATAAGTAGAATACTCTTTGCAGTTACAATATTTAACACTCCCCCTTAACAAGAAGGGTATTCTACAACATCATCAGAAAAGAGAGAGGGCATAAACATCAACAACATATGGAACACTGATTGGCATATGTATAAATCATCAAAAGTTTTTCTCATCACCAATATCATCATCCACAATAAGGAGCTGGAATGGCATCATCATCATCTGCATCAACATGGATTAGTACAACACTAATACATCATCATCATCAATAACAACACAAGGCTGATACAACATCAACAACGACAACATCACAACATGAAGGCTGGAACATCATCAACATCAACACTAGGCTGGAAATATTTAGCACGAATTTGGCATCTCAACAACATGAGCAAGAAGCTAGAAATCTTCAGCACGAAGCTGGCATCTCAACAACATCAACGCAATGTTGAAAATATCCAATACGAAGCTAGCATCTCAACAACATCAGCACGAAGCTGGAAATCTTCAGCACGAAGCTGGCATCTCAACAACATCAACACAAAGCTGGAAATCTTCAGCACGAAGCTGGCATCACAGTAAGAGGCTGGCATCACAACACTACTCCCCCTTTCGAGGGAGGTCCTTTCGGACTACACCAAGCTTGTCTTGAAAGTGCTCAAACTTTACATGAGACAGAGCTTTGGTCAACACATCTGCAACTTGTTCATCTATGCCAACATATTGGAGCTTTATAGTTCCTCTCTGCATCATATCATGAATGAGTTGATAACGGATCTCTATGTGCTTCGACTCATCATGGATCACATCATTTTTATACAACTCAGGTTATCACATAGGATCACGGTGGCTTCCATCTCCAGATCAAATAGATGTGTCAACAACATCTGAAGCCATATGGATTCACAACTGGCGGAACATGCTGCAATATATTATGCTTTTGTCGTGCTGGGAGCAATACTGGATCGCTTCCTACTCTGCCATGAAGTCATGGCTGACCCCAGACTGAAACAACATCCTGAAGTGATATTTCTATCAAAAATATTTCTAGCTCAATCTGAATCAGTATATCCATACAATCTGAAGTCATGATCTCTAGTATAACATAGACCAATATCCAATGTACCCTTAAGGTATATCATCACATGTTTTGCATCATCAAGGTGAACACGTCTGGGTTCTATTAGATACTGACTCAAAGGTGGTCACAACAAAACATATATCTGGTCTGGTATTTGTCAGATACATCAATGAACCAATAATCTATTTGTATAGACTCTAGAGTAGCATCAACCAATTTTGATGAGGCATCTACCAGGAGATTCAACTAAGTTTCCATGGGTGTGTACATGTATTTACATTCCAACATGTTAAACATATTCATTATTTCAACTGCATACTTCCCTTTGTTAAGGAAGATCTTCTCTGGGATCTGCCAAAATTCAAGACCTAAGTAATAATGCATCAGGCCTAGGTCTTTCATCTCAAATTCTGAAGCAAGCTTCTTCTTACAATTAGTGATGAGTTTTTCTTCTCTAGTTAGAAATAATTCATCCACACACAACAACAATATAACATGTTGATCATTCATAACCTTAAAGTAAAGGTTAGAATCAACTTTACTCTTGGTAACGCCCAAGCTCATCGGGAAACTGTAAATTCTGCCATACCAAACTCTAGGAGCTTGCTTCATCATGTACAAAGCTTCCTTCAACCGACAGACACGAGTCTTTATATCTTCAATCTTCAAATCCAATTTGTCACATCATATTGTACCATCCTTACACACTTGCTTCAACTTCAATTTAATGTGCACAATCATGTGCTTTTTGCAAAGCACTATCTGTCTCACTACTTGAGAGTATGTCCTCTACTTTTTCTGCAATTGTTCCTTTGGAACTGATATTTTTCACCTGAAACTTCTCTAAAGATGAGACTCACTGTAACTGTTGAACTCTGATATTAGCTCCTCTACTCCATTGCGGAAACAACTTCATCTGAAACTGAGAGTGGCTCACTAAAAAACAGCTCTTCTTCATTCATGGAGGTAACTCTATCTGTTATTGTGGTCATGTCTTCATGGCCTGACTAATGTACTGCACTAACTTCCACTCAATTTTAAATGTGGGGATTTCTCCCCCTGAATCTCATACTGTCATGGTTGTTCTGGTTGTCTTCATGAATACTAGAACTGTTTCTTCAATTACTGGAGTAAGTGTCTAGTCATAGTCTTCTCCCTCTTGCTGGGAGAATCCTCTGGACACACATCAGACTTTGTACATCTGCAACATTCTTGATATGTTTAGATCAATCTTGGGAGTCAATACTGAATTCTCTTCTAGTCTCACTAAAGAATCCATATCCTAGTCTTTCGGACAGGATTCCTTCTCTGTCACTGAAACAAGGGAATCTTCCCAGGATATTTCATATCTCCTAGAAGTTTCTGAAGCTACGATCTAGTCTTCTCATGGCATCTGTCTCCCAATCCTGGAAGTTGTCTCTTCATCTGATCCTTTATGAGATCATGATTACTCTCGATTTATTCCGAGTCTACAAGGCCTGCATCATATCTTATGGGGTATACTTGGTCTTGAATACCAAGTCTAAATATGAAAAGTTGAGTCAGACTTCAAGTGAATTTTGCTTCCTGTCAAGGTGGCTTCATTATCCTTTGAACAAGTCTACTGTGAGTTCTTGTTCTAATGTTCGGTCATCTTTGGAGCCTTCTTCTCCTTACAATCAATCTCCATATGAGATACTCTGGATCTCAAAAGATAGCTTCTTCTTCATCTTCTTTGGTACATGAATGTATATGGTCATGTACATAGTCTACTTCATGTCTCATCTGTTAGAATATAATGGATGTGCTCATTTTACCATCGACAATATCATTATTGTCACCCAACCATAGGTCGAAGCCACCCTCTGAGAACCTTAACCTTGATAGAGAATCACTCCGGAAGAAAACCCTAGGCTAGATATCCAAACAAAGGGTAGCGCACCTTTCCCCAAGGATAGCACACCAAAGAAGAGTTGATCAGATAGTCCAAACCATAACCAAGAGATAGTCCAAGACAAAACAAAAATCTGCTAGCTGCAACAGCTGCAACGACAACTCTCCTCCAGACTTGCACACCAACTGGGAAACTGCAGTGTGCACAAGTGTTGCTTCTGCAGTTCTGAGAATACCCGCCAGAGTGAAGACTGGCCTCCTGTATTTATACTAGTTCTGGATAACTACCTGGGCCGACTTCTCATTATGGATACCTATTTACTCAGTATATATTATTTTTTCTGGCTGACTTCTTCTCTTGGAGGGTAATAACCTAATACACGTTATCCCCTTGAGCCCACTTGTCTTCTAGGGTTATTATCAAACTCATTAGGGTTTCTTCTTGCTTCCTAGAATATTCTATTCTCTTCAGGTTTACACGTGGAGGTAAATACCTCCCGCAACTACCATAATATCAACACTCCCTTCTAGCTAGGGAGATATTATAGGTAATGGTCTTGAGAAAAAACATACCATTCACTTGGTAGCATTAACATAGTTGTATAGATTATCTGATGACTAGATCATGAGCACCATCATCACCATCAATGTCATCAGTTGCATCATCTCTTGAAACCATACTCCATCTGAGTAATCAAACATGATGATGGATAAGTCACTCACACCACAGAGTGACACAAGAACCATTCTTCTAATATGGACATATGTCCTAGAAGAATAAATGTTCTGAACCATTTTCCGTCTGGGAAATCTTTGTCCATTGATCATCCATCTAGTTGATAATCATTTTCAACACTGCTGATAGTCTTCAAGGCAATTAGAACAATATCATTCAATAGAACACAACTCTGTCTATCCATAGTAGTACACAACTACAATCCAGTGGTATACTACCACACCAAGTAGCACACAGGTACTTGATCAGTGACGTATAGTCACAAACAATGGAACATATCCACCACAGTAGTATACATCTATTGTCTAGAGACATATAGTCTTCATAAAAAACATCTGATATCTGGGCCATTATTCCACTCACGTCTGTGAGATCTTGGAAGAGCATCTTCCCTCAAAAGGTAAGACATCAATGATAAGCTATCTGGACTATTCTTCTCAAGCAAGGAAGAATAACTGTCCTGAGTTCTGAGCCTGGACCATTCCTCACCCTGGGCCATTCCTTTGACACTAGACCATCTATGTGCATGCGGTTAATGGATGCCTTCTTTTCTGTTTGGGAACCAATGGATGTCCTGTAATTGACTCTAAGTGTGTTGTATCGGCACGTGAGTCTCCCATGTTCCCACATACCGGATTCAACTTCATCGCATACTCGATTACCATTGCAACATGTCACATCCACCCAACACAAACAGTACGGGAAAGGTAGGTAGATACAACGGGTGGAAGAAAGGAGTACACAGTGAATGAATCAAAGGTTGAAGACACAGGCTTACTTTCCGCCAACATAAAGATAGTTGGTTGAAGCCACCTACAGCCCCACTGGTGCCCGAAGAAAGGCCCCACAGATTTCCAATCTGTTCCTCTTTCTTCTTCTTTAGGTGGCCTGGCCCATCTCACCAATTCAATAGCAAAGTCAATTGTTCTACTAGAGTAGAGGGGGCGGGGAGAGCACCATGAATAGAGACAGGGAATCAATCAAATCAGTTTTTGGGCAATGTTGGCAGGTGTAGATGTTCTAAGGACAGAGGAAGAAGTGTCTCTTATGGCTTGAACTCTAAGGCAGAGTGAATGCACATGGGCCTATACTCTAGCAGAGAGACTCTACAGACTAAAGATTCTATGTATGTATGGCTCTAGTACTAGCAGCAAAGTGTAACTTGGAGATAATGAGTCTGCCCTAAGGAATGTCTATCCCTGATTGCTTAACCTGGACCATTCCCCACCCTGGGCCATTCCTCCAACACTAAACAAAGTGCAACCTGGAGAGAATGAATCTTCCCTAAGGAATGACTGTCTAGACCATTTCCTAAGGAAATGACTATCCTACACCAACCTCCAAAACAGACCATTCCCCATGTTAACCACAATGGGAAATCATTGTCCAGCGAGGCAGGCCAATCTTCTTGAGTAACCCTCAAGAAGAGAGACTTCCATATACCATTCCCCATGTTAACCACAATGGGAAATTGATGTCTATGGTACATCAACAATCCATCGAACCATTTTCATTATGAAAATGACCGTTCGATCTGGACCATTTTCCGAACTGGAAAATGCCTATCCATCAGAAATCTCAAATCACTTTCCAAATCTGGAAAGGAACTGCTCATCCTGGACCATTTTTTGAATTGAAAAATGACTGTCCATTAATCAATAACAAATCAGTGCTCCCTCCCAACTTGGGAGTCATCTCTTCCTTTTTCAATAAGGAATTCGTCTCCACGAGCTCCAACTTGAGTACGCAAACTTTCATCTTGGACAGAAGCTTCAAAATGTCTGCTTATCTGCTCATCTGTGGTGATATATATTTGAGAACCACTTTCTCCTTTCTAGACTTCATCACAGATAATTTAATGCTTGATCTCAAATGTACTTTGGTATGGAACAATGGTTTTCTCTGAAGGCTTCATATAGCTTTGATCAATAAAGTATATCATTGTTGGATTCCTCTTTGGTTCCTGCTAGCTCACAACATCGTGACAAGGGTCAAACTGGAACATATCCATGTTGCACTTCTTCTGTTATCATGAGATATTTGTCATGGATTGGCAATCCATCATCCTGATCTTCTGAGTAATCATTCTGATACAATATCGTTGTTATAGAAAGTATTCACCACACTTTTGTTGTGCATTGGAGATTCTCCACCAAGTTGTCTTCTTCCATCTGCATAAAAGGGTCTCTTTTTGGTATACCTCAAATCCTTGAGGTTTCTCTTCATACACTCTTTGTTCAATTTCTCTGGAGAACAGTCTTTTCCTTTATCTGATGTAAAACTCCATCCCATGGATATTGTGGATGATATAATGACTCATGTAGAAGTATGTCTGGTTTAGTGGAGAAAACAATCATCGAAGTCTTCTCCCTCCATCTGGGAGAACCTCTAGTCCTTGATCTCGCAATGATTTCATTCATAAGTATTTCATACACTGTTCTTCATCACAACCTTCAATTCCTCTTCTTGATTGCTTTTAGTGAGTTCATATCAGGCTGGTAATCTTTTGATTCTCGATACAATAACTGGTTGTTCTGTCCTTGGAATATTCATGTTCTTCCTCATGTTTCTCTTTAGCTTCTCGGGTCCATGGATTTTATTATATATTCCATGCCCTAAATATTCCACTTCTTTCTTTCATCATAGGATCACGGATGTGGATGGACAACTAGGGATACTTTAAGGCTTCTCTTCGAAGAAGACTTCTTCTAAGGTCGAACTGAACACATACTGCCTTTCATGGCTGCTACAATGGATATATACTTCATCATATTCAATGGATCATAGGATTGTCTCCCTCCTAATCCTTTCTTCATGTATGAATGCATGCTCTTCTTTATATGATCGGCTCCCTCCATCTAACATAGTCCACACTTTCGTCTGCATCCTTATTGCCTTCTGCAAAGTGTCATAAGTCTTTCTCCATTTTCCTCTTGATTGTCAGCTTCTTTCTGTCTTTGCTTCTTCTAAGTTTCTTCAAGATTGATTCTGATTTCGGCTTATCTTGCAGCTGTTACTTATGTAATAACTTCCACATGAATTGTTATTAGGGGTTGTTGATGTACTTGTTGAATTATTGTAACTAGAAAGAGTATTCTTATTATTATTGATATATTATTCATAGGATCAATCCTCATTGTGGATTGATCATGTCGGATATTGCAATAGGACCAAATCCCCTTTTGTGGATTGGTCAAAAGACAATTGTAATGGGCAGAATAAGAAGTCGGCCCTAGCAGTTATTAAAGAGACCCTGAAGTATAATAAAGGTGGGTTTACCCACCCAATTTGAGAAGTCGGCCTTGCCAGTAAAGAGACACTTCACACGTGCCAGACTTGTATAAATAAAGGAGGCTAGCGCCTCACTTAGACACAACTCACTTGCTCA
>SNQJ01S0068305.1:0-11483 GCA_010110895.2 Picea sitchensis | reverse complement strand
CATTGTATTGGCTATCTATATTGAGGAAGTTTTGCTGGGTTTTCTTTCCCTAGAGGGTTTCCCAGGATAAATGTTGTGTCTCTTGTGATTGTGTATTTCTTAGTGATCTTGGATTATGCTATTGTTATCTAATGAAATGAAAACATCTATAATAATGGCTTAAACATTAACATGGTATCAGAGCCAAGATGAAGGAAGCATCTTTCACAAGTGAAAAACGCCACTGTTACCGTACATGAAAATTAGGGCTTTTTGATGGTGAAGCTTTTCAGCCCCGAAACTATCTAGAAAGTTGTGCCCTCCCTTAAGGATCAATTTGGCATCATCAGCCCACCTTTTCAGTGGCTATATCTCCCGAAAAGTGAAACCCTAGTTTCACAAAATACCAGAAGTACTAGAAAACCAGTACCAGAGGTACCAGAGGTACCAGAAGCACCAGTCCAGAAATCCACAGATCAAGTTTGAGGGTTTTATGAGGAAACCCTAATTTTTCAAACTTCAAATTTTAAAATTCTGATCTAGGGACTAGATGGGTTGGGCTGAGGTGAGTTTGCTTGAGCTGTTAGATTTAAAAAATTTCAATTTTTTCCCNGGTACTAGTTCTGGTTTCTTGGTTTTTTGGTAATTCTGGTTTTTTGGTACTTCTGGTACTTCTGGTTTTCTGGTACCAGTCAAAACTAGGGTTTGAATTTCCGGAGTATATGACCACTGAAAAGGTGCGCTCAAGGTGCCAAAGAGTTCCCTAGGCTAGGGCACACTTTTCTAGATGGTTTTTTAGGATGATATTCCTCTTTAACAAAAATCCCTAATTTTCTTGTATGTCAACAATGACATTTTTCTTTATCTAGTGAAAGATGCTCTCTTCAACTTAGCTATGATACCATGTTAAGTTTTTGAGATATTATTAGGTTTCTTTTCAATTTTCTAGATAACAATAGCATAGATAGGATCACTGAGAGAAACAAAATCACAAGATGCACACCATTTATCCTAGGAAACCCTCATGGGGGAGAAAACCCAACAAAACTTCCTTAATATAGATAGTCAATACAATGCCAAGACAATAAACCAAAACACTAGAGAATATCCAACACTGAGCAATGCGCCTCTCTCTTCATTCTTCTCCCAATTGCATCTCTTCAAAATTGTGCACCTGATACGTGAATGAGTGAGTGAGATAATGAGGCGCTAGCCTCCTTTATTTATACTAGCTGGCAGGTGCTGGAAACATGTCTCTTCTCTGGGCAGGGCCAACTTGTCTTCTTAGTGGTTAAAGCCACTTTAATTAGGCCTCGGGGCTGACTTCTTCATTTGCATAATATAATTAGGGTTTGACCAATCCGCAAAAGGGGATTTGGTCAATTACAATGCTCAACATGATCAATCCACAAAAGGGGATTTGATCTATAAATAAATGACTCAAATAATAATAATAATAATAATAAGTAGAATACTCTTTGTAGTTACAATATTTCAACACTATGGTTGGGTGACAATGATGTGACATTGTCTATGGTTAAACAAGCATACCAAAATTTCAACATGGTATCAGAGTTGGTTTCCTTTGTAACAGTCTAACTGCTGGAAGGAAGATCCTCAATTTCCCAAATTGTCAATCTCATTAAGAACTTACTAACAAGGTCACCTAATTAGGTCACATCTCTTCCCCAGACCGGTTTTGCAAATTTCTGAAGTTGAGAAATTAGGGTTTCCTCATAAAACCCAAGGTATATAGTGCCACTTACAGTTGTAGTGCCAATTCCTTCATGCTAGTTTCTTTGTGCCAGTTGTAGTGCCATTTGCAACACCAGTTACAGTGCCATTTGCAACACCAGTTACAGTGTCAGTTGCAGCACCAGTTGCAGTGCCAATTGTAGTGAAATTTTTTGTGAAGTGTTGGGACTAAATTTTTGGTTGTTCTAGTGTGCCTTACTCTAGTGCAGCTCCAACTACCTTTAGATTACAAGTTGGAGCACCTTTGAAGTTTTAAGGTTCATCATTGCTCGTCATTGCTACTGGACGGTGCCACTACCTGTCGATGATGTGAGAGGTATGTACTTATATATGTTCAAAACTATATCACTATTTTGAGTGCGATTGCAGAAGAAGGGATCTCTAGTCTAAGAAAAAATCATAGATCCAGAAGGATCTCAGATCCAACACATTCATAGGAACAACACACTCCAGGTTTGATTGTTTTCATATGCCTTTAGTTGTTTTGGAATTATTGTGATCTTATGAACATCTAGTTGTATTTTGATCTATTGAAGTTATGCTTATCATCTCACCTTTGTTCAAAGTTAAATTTAGAAACTAACTTTAGTCAAAGTATTAGATTTATTAAGGTTGAGATTTTAGAGTTTATTTGCATTATATTCTCTAACTCAAATTTATGTCAAGAAAGCATATTGTCTTAAATACAAGGGATAGGTTGAAGAGAATACTTGTCATGTTGAATGAAGGAGACTCAGAATAAAATCAACATCACTCGTTCTTGAAGATAAGACTCTAGGTTCTAGGTTTGATTGATTAAATTAATAAGTTTCCAATTTCCACATATCAAGTTTGATAATTGCTACATTACTAGTTGTGACAACAATCCTTGAAAGGTTCTCTTACTGCTAGATACAATGAATACTTGGAAGCATATAAATGCTAGTACTTGTTTGCAAGATGAACTAACATATCCCCTAGGAGATAATTCTAGTTTTTCTTCTAGGTAGGTCACCTTGGTAATAATATGATGATTACCATGAGACTGTCTTTTATTCTTGTTGACATAGATATGTTATTATGAAAATGATATTATACTTTTTGTTCTTGTTTTCTTGTTCCGAGAAGGTTACCGTGGAGGAATGATTGATCACAACACTATAAGAGTGTTGTTCCATTCCTTATTGTTGTATTTTTATTTTGGCTCTTGTTCCAGGAAGGTCACAATCAATAGCTCTAAGAAGGATCTATTGTGATTATTGTTCTCGTTACTTTTTTTGTAAGAGTATTATTCTTGTCTAATGTTTTCCCTTTTCTGTTGTCCTTGTTCTGGGAAGGTCACTTGTGATAACTCTGAGGGAATCTATAGTGATGGTTGCAAGAGACAACATATTAGATGGTCTCAAGTTTGAGACATGGATCAAACTATCCAAACAAGAAGTTGTATACATGATCGTATACATCCATTTAATGAAGAAGAAGAAGAAGGGTATTTTATAGTGGGATACTGTGTATCTCATATGAAGATTGATTGTAAGGAGCATAAGGCTCCAAATATGACTGAACAAATTCCTTTAGTGTAGTTGATCACTCTTGAAATTAGGAAGAGTTAGTAGAGCTAGAAGGGTCTACTCAAAATCGTTGCAGTAACCAAGAAGAAGACAACATGGTCGTGTGACACTTTTCGGGATGAAAACATATAGATATATAGCATTGATGATCCATATCATGAGGAGAATATGGCTCCATCAGTGGTGAGGAAGGTGGCCCCACCAAGTACCAACTCAAAAGGAGATAGAGTTTAGATGGAGTCATCCCTCCCGATCTAGTAGGGAGGAGTAGCCTCCCCAGGACCATTCATAGGAGATTTCAGAGGAAATCATCTGAATATTATCTAGACTCAGAGGGAGTCAAGATTTAGAGGGAGCATGGAGACTCAGAATGAGCCTGATCTTAGAGAGAGCCAGTGTCTTAGATACTTTCATTCATAAAGTATTCCTCCTTAGATTCAGATGGAAGAGAGACATCTTTCAGGACTGATAGACACGTGTCATGAGTTGAGGAGGATAGATCAAATCCTCAGAGGCTTCGAGGAGATATGATATGTTATGGGAAGATTCACTTTCTTAAGTAGACTTTTCTATAGTGACCGAGGAGGAAGCTAGTCAAAAGGACTGAGATATATATATTTTCCTTAGTTCAGAGACTAGAAGGGAAGTGAGTGGTGACTTCCAAGTTGTTCTACAAGATCAAGCATGTTGGAGATAAATATCCTAGAGATGTACAAAGCACGATTTGTGTCTAGAGGATTCTTCCAGCAAGTGGGAGAAGAATCTGATGAGACACTTGCTCTAGAATAATTCTACCAACAAACAGGTAGCATATGTATTGACCAAGCCCCTATCCAGAGTCAAGTTTACATATTTCAGAGACAAGCTTGGAGTGGTCCATAAATACTTCTCCAGTAGTGGGAAGTGATTGTTTTTTCTAGTAGTGAGATGTGTTCCCCAGTAGTGGGAAGTGATCCCCAGTAGAGGGAAGTGATGAGATCCCCAGTAGTGGGAGCTACTCCAATGCAAGTTGGTATTCCAATGCAGGTTGGCATGCTACCCCAACGCAGGCTGGTATGCTACCCCAACGCAGGTTGGTACTCCAACGTAGGTTGTTATGCTACCCTAGCGCAGGTTGGTACTCCAATGCATGATGGTATGCTACCCAAGTGAAGGTTGGTACTCCAACATAGGCTGGTATGCTACCCCAACGCAGGTTGGTATGCTAACTCAACGTTGGATGGTATGGTAGCCTAGTGCAGGTTCGTATGCTACTCCAACGGAGGCTAGTGTGTTACCCGAGTGCAGGTTTGTATGCTACTCCAACAAAGGATGGTACACTACTCTAGTGAAAGTGCATAACTTTTTATGATGTACGGATTCGCAAAATTCAACAAGACAATGTCCGAGGTGTGCAGAAGCACAAAAGCAGTGACAATGATCGTGCCAAGAGGAATACCTTCCTCGTTAAGAGGGAGTGTTAAATTTTTGAGTCATATTCTTTGTGAGCTGGCGAGTTACTAGTTATGTATGAACTAGATGTCGACCTGTAGTGTCGTAAACGATTCTCAGTTAGAGTGTCGATCAATAGAAACGCAGGTTACTAACTCGAGGGCCAACAAGTAGTGTTGGAGGTGTTTTCCAGCTAGATGGATAATGTGCGACTATGATGGTTATACTTTTTACATGATCTGTTTGATCATATGATAGCTTGTGTGGATATGGTGATACTACCTATAGACTAGTCTGCAAGACCATGTGAGTCTTCCCCATGACATGTGAGATGGATGGATGTGTTTGAGACCACTACATGAAAAACATCTTGGTTAATACCTCCCTAGCTAAGAGGGAGTTCTGATATTTTAGTAGTTGCAGGAGGTATTAAACTCAAAATGTAGACTTTGTACTTATATTAGAATATTCCTGAAGTAAGAGAACCATTAAACATATATATGAAAACCCTAGAAGACAAGTTGACCTAGTAGAATAAATAATATTAGAATATAATTACTAGAAAGTCAGGTCAGCCTAGCTAGAAAATTCATTGGACAGATTAATATAAATAGAGAATGTTTTAGCTCATTTGGATACCCAGTCAGAGCACAATTCTTGTGGAGAGCTGCAGTTGTAGATACAAGGAGGAATAAGGGCATATGGTCATCTCTTAGTCTTGGTCTCTCTCTAGCGCTATCAAGTGATACTCTTGGTGATTCTCTTGGTGGTTCTTGGTGAAACTCTTGGTGATATTATTGTTAAGTATGGTGCAAGGTTAAGAGAGTAGCGCAGTTGCAGCTACTACAGTTTTGTATGGAACTTGTTCTGTGGATATGGTGACTCTCTTTCTTGTACGTTACGCTTGGAGAAGGAGCGCTCTACTTGTCTTGAGTTGCTGTTGCAATTAACAACTAGGGTTTATCTGTTGGTTCTAGAGTAGGTTTGATGGAATTATTCTAAGTAAAGGTTAGTGTGCTCAGGGGTGGAAGATGTGAATTCCTATGGTTGGGTGACAATGATGTGACTTTGTCTATGCTTAAACAAGCATACCAAAATTTCAACAAATTTTTCCGCCCCCATTCTCAAAAAAGTGTTACCCACCTTCATGATGTTACCCCTACACATAATATATAATAATGGGTATTTTACAATAAATAATGTAATATCAATAAGGAGGTACAATAATAATAATAATAATAATAATAATATATTGTACAATATTTAATATTTAATATAATAATATTATATAATATAATAATATATAATCTATATTTTGGGGTTAAGCAACTCACAAAAGTTAAAGTGTAACAACCCCACTCTGCTGGAATGACTCCTACGATGTACAACCGGTAAAAGCATCCTTAATTTATTATTATTATTATTATTATTATTATGTGTGTGCAGGAAGGTAATGATGTCATTATACTCGACAACGCAACACGGCGACGAACAAGACGCAAGCATCTCACGCAACAACAACATGACGACCAACCATAGAATTACATCAATCACCTGGAAGCAATATACGACATTCAACCGACAAGAATAAAAATAACTACCCGCCCGTCCTACCTTGCAATGGTTAGGACCTCCATGACACATAAGCAATGCTCAAGCCCAGGTTCCCATCGATTTTGACCATTTAAGGTCTCAGGGATGGCGACTATTCTGAGGAACAAGGAGGTGTCTACATCCCGCCCGACACAAGCAGACCAAGCCTACTAAGCTAAGGACAACATCATACATCCCAATGCAACCAAAATTAATTACACAAGATCTAGAACCCTTACAGTGAGCAACCAAGGCTCCCCTTCAGTTGAACCACCAAGTACAAACATTATTTTAAAACCAATAAATGTTTACAAACCAAGTACAAACATTATTTAAAAGGAACCATAACACCCTCAACGGGAAGCGCAAGCTAAAACGACTTTGCCAAAACCCCGATCAATAGTCGAGTCAAGCTAGTCAATAATTACCCTCTATTTTAATCATCTATTACGAGCCCAAATTAGCATGTCTAAATTGCAATATGACAATAAGGTACAATCTACATTAGTCTTAAAGCCAATCCATTGCGCAACTTTAAATCACAATTTGTCATCAAGGTACCCTCTAAATCAATGTTAGATAGACATCAATAGGCAAGTCTGGACTTCGACTTGGCTGATAATTAAAAACATAATTAATCATTAATTATGATCTAACTAGATTGTCTAAATTATAATTTAGCCATTAATTTACAATCAATAGACATTAAAGGCAACTAGTCTAGCAAAGTAAAATATGCAAACCCATCTTTAATCCAAAACTCCTTCCAACTAGCCATTAATCTTGATAACAAAAGCAACCATTTTAAACTAGAATGCTACCATTAAAATAAACAATGAAGCAAATAACAAAAGCCTTTATCACAATCAAATTAACAAGGCATTTAATAACATGGCATTTAATAATAGATAACCGGGCATTTATCGTAAAGAAAATAACAAGGCACAAAGATGGAAAGCAAATAACAAAAGCCTTTATCACAATCAAATTAACAAGTCATTTAATAACATGGAATTTAATAATAGATAACTGGGCATTTATCGTAAATAAAATAACAAGGCACAAAGATGGAAAGCAAATAATTAGGCCTTTAATAATATTCACTACCGGGTAAAAGTAAAGGTAAGGACTCAGGGCAGGGGAAAAACTCAAGCATAATCGTTGAATCATTAGCTGGCTATCTAAGCTAAAGTCAGGCACCGGTTACGAGATCCGTCAGTAATTTGGGCAACCAACTTAAGAGATTACAAAAGTACAACACAGATTAGTTTGCAACAATAATTCACCATTTATAATACTTGACAAAAGAGATGAGTTGTCAAAAAGCATCTCAATACCGTGTCTACACCAAACTTGTGAAGTCGCAGGCATCGTTTTAGGTGGTCAACGCAGGCTGTCAAGAACAAGGTACACTCTCTAAGCAGGCAAGGTGGAGCTATTAAGGGTAAAACTTCTGACAACAACAACGCTATCCAGTAAACTTAAAAAAAATAACACTTACAACGCATGAGCCAGCCCGCTGTCACACCTTGCAAGATAAAATTTTGTTGTGGTAGTTTTGGTGTGGCAATTCGCTGCCAATCTATGTGACAATCATTGCCCAAGGGTGTAGAACCTTTCAGAAAATTCGGGTGGGCTATAGGATAATGTTAAACAGTCTATACATAGATTGCAATGGTATTCGGTACATCATGATTTCCGTGGGTAATCAACTGAGATTCTCTGCAGATCAATTAAACGTTGCTCAGGGCAACTGGAGGTAAGTAATTTCTAACAAATAATCAACGCCATGAGGGCAAACACAAATATGCCCTTGAATAAAAAGCCAATATTTAAGAGTAAAAGGTAAAATCCGATTAATAAAAGAGGTAAAGTAAAGGCCCAATGTTTAAATGTTGTCCATAACGGTTCAGTAAACGCAAGGTCACCATCTCAGTCCGACAAAGAAGAAAAACGCAGGTATATCCATGGAGATCTCGGGTCAAAAATCGCTAGAGATAAATTTCCTGAAATAAATTGCTCAGTTAAAATAAATGCACAAGTAAAAAGATTTACATAACGCATTCCCTAATGCCGCCAAGGTAAGGAACAACAGTCAAATTAAAAATGAAAATGTAGTGCCAAGTCAGTAAAGAGAACGCCTTTGACCGGTCATTAAAATTTTGCGGTCACCCAACTTGCAACGCAGCTTGACCCCAACCAATGACCAGTCAAGCAAAAAGAAGAAATAAGATCGCAGATAATTCCCAACCAAGCACTAAGGTTCCCTAATAAAACCGTTGGTATAAATGGTGGTTCAAGGGAAAAAACGCCCTCAAGGAAAACACAGATTGTCCAGAAAATTCAAGAATGCAACAGTTGAACAAGTCTCTTTTATCGAAGGGCTTGATCGATTTACTGAATCGAGTAAACCACCTTGGCAGGGGTAGCTCCAAGAGAGCGGCTATTCAAGGGATAACTCAACAAAAACAATGAACTGCTTGATTCGAAGGGATGACGCAAATTGATGGATTCAAGAAATAAATTGACAGGACTAACAAAAGGATCACACGAAAGGCTTAATTCAAGGATTCTATCGGCAGTAAAAACTAAATGAAAACTCGACTCGTCACCGGTCATTCGACAAAACGAAATCGAACTCTCAACAATTAAAATAACTGGATGGGCTTCAGGCTACCATAACCCTTTAAACTATAACCATTCGGCCAAGAAGAGCGTGGGCGAAGAATCCAGGGTGAAAAGGAAAAGCAGTGGAAGATCGCAGCATGAACAAATCAATTGCAAGAGGGTACAATACAATCAACCGACCAAGAACAATCAGAAGGGGTAGACAGCTGACAGGAACTTCCTTCACTTGCCATCCTCGTACAGAAAAGCAGGGCGTTGAGATCCATAGGTCTTTTAATGCTAAAGCGACGACCGTAGATCAGGCTCCTGGCCGACTGCTCAGGCGAGCACTGGTGAGCTAGGGACAAAGGCTAACAACCATGAAGGTCACAATCACACACAACTAGGTGGTCAAGACATGCGGGTAAACGAAGGCCATGAGAGTCAACAACTGTCGAGCTAGGCTAGTAAAAATTCATCCATCAATCTAAACATCCAATCTACTTACATATTTAACATGCAGATCCAATCATAAAACCTACAACAATCTACCATTCAATCAAAAAAAAGTGTACCGTTGCCTATTCGTCCGCTCTGAGTGACGTCCGCGCGCTCCGTGCAACTCCTGCTCGTCGACCGCCGAGACTTCACCAGTACCTCCCAGCCAATGCTAGGGGTACTCTTCTTCCCCCTTAGCCCCCTGAGCCACAAAGGGGCCACACACACTATCCAGATATTTCGACTAGCTCCCAGCTCGCCTCGCAAGGCTGAGCTACCACTCCTCTCCGAGCTGGGTATCCCCAACTCCCACAAGTAAATCAATCAAGTAGATAATTCTGTAGTGTAACGTTACGCAAACAAAATATCCCCTTCCTCCTTCCCCTTCATTCATTTTATAGAATTTCGAACATCCTCTCCTTCCTAAAATCTCATTTAATTAAAGTTTTTAAAAATAAATTCCTAAAAATCTTCTCCGTACAAGTGTCACCCATCCTTTTCGTACCTCCATTATTTAATTTCTTTAATTAATTAATTATATTATTTCCCTCACCCACTAGAGTTACTCCTAGAATCACTCCTAGGTGTCCCCAAATTCCCTTACAGGTTTTAAAGGCTTTCCCTATTATGAAATTGCTAATTCAGTTTAAAATTAGAAAGCTCTTAAATGGTAGATTCTTTACTAAGTTGACTTTCCACTTTTTCCCTTAAGTTCCCCTTTTTCCCTTTTTATGTTACCTCTTTTCCCTAGTTTCCTAATTTTTTAAATTTTCCCTATTTCCCCTTTTTAATTAAAACTCAAAACGGCACGTGTGGAATTTAACCCCTTTTCCCTTTTATTATTTAATTAGCATATTTTAAATTATCAAAAAGATAAAACAATTAATTCCCCTTTTTACATTTTATATCAACATATTTTTTTTTTAATGAATAAATTAAATTTCTTACTCCCTTCATGTTAGAAGATTTAACAAAGTTCATAATTATTAATTAAGTTGTTTTTATTTTAATTATTATTATTATTATTTTTTATAGAAGATAAAATTTTACCACTTGCGTGATTTAGACTTAGACCTTAGATTTCGTACTGGGTGACATTTAATTAGGGAAATTGTTTTTAAAAATACTTAACACGTTAATCGTCCTAAGGCCAACTAGGTTCATTCCTCTATCATCAACAATGCGACGTGCCCTTTAGGACGCACTAGGTGCTCCAAGGGTGCCACTCGCCACTCTCCATTTTTCTTGTGCGACGTGCCCTTCAGGACACACCACATGCTCCAAGGGTGCCACTCGCCTCTTGAATGACTTGGTAGACATCAATAACCCCTGGAGTTAATACTCCGCCAGGTGAACTTGTGGGAGACTAAGGACCTCTTAGGAATAAGGCCCATGCCTTATTGCACGCGACTAAGGACCTCTAAGGAATAAGGCCCCTGCCTTATTGCGCGCCCCTTAGAATTATCGTGAGTGACTGTCGCAGTCTTCCCTCACGGCATCGTGGGTCCTCTCAAACTAGGTAATCATTAACCTACATTTCGAGCCATGGCGTGAGTGCTAGTAGGTTGTGGCAGGGTTGTTGTCCACACCTCTCCCTCAACATATCTGGCAGTCGTGCGTGACCCCTTTACTCCACATGTGAGTCTAGTCAGCAAGCTATTGTCAGCCTGCATCATCAACAAATCATGTCAGAATATATCCATATCATATCATCTACTTGGAAGCACTAAAATCATAGTAAAACAATCAAACCCCAATGGTACACTCCCTGACTCGATCCAGAGTCCAAGGGGTTCCATCGGTGCCTCTACATCCTCGAGGTCCAAAATCCTACACACTTAGTAAACCGAGTCAATAGAACCTGTGTATGTCAATGCAGTAAAACAACATGTCATCAACCCATATCGCCTCATAATCAAAATCAAAATTTTATATAGCATAATAATCCGGATCACTTGCGAGCAAGTGTCCTCAAAGAATAAGTTCGCTCAGTGCACTAGAGCGGGATGTTACATACATCCCCTCTTGGTATAAACTTCATCCCAAAGTTTCACAGTATATATGTCAAAA
>SNQJ01S0068304.1:43814-70475 GCA_010110895.2 Picea sitchensis | reverse complement strand
TGAACAGAGAAATAACCTTCTAGCAGATTTAACCATTTATCTAGGGCATCTGCATCTATTTGACCTTCAAATACGGGAATATCAAAATTAACCTGTACCTTGAAAGGTGAGGTGCCTCCAAAGTGGTTGATTGATGAAGATGCACCTGATACTATCGGCAGGCGTTGAAGGATGTGGGAAAAATTCTCCATCATTTCGTCCCTCTGTCGCGTGAGAGCTTGCTCAAGCAACAGACTTATAGGATCGTCTGCTCCATCATTTTTATTTTCTTCCGCCATTGAGGGTTTCTTGGGTGTGCAAGAGTGATTGTCCTCAAGAGAGACAAGCTCAATACCCAACTTGCTATACTCGGACCTCATCGGGGACATGCACTGAAAAATGATCAAGAGCAACCTGCTCTGATGCCACTGATCCGGATTATTTTCGGCACGAAATGAGAGTGGAGATATAATAAAGAAATGCACAGAGATATTGCGTACATCCAGTAATATAACAGAAATATATCAGAGATGCAGCCATAAACATAGAGATACAGTAATACACAATTTGTATTAACGAAATAAATGTACAGAGACTGTAAAAATACAGAGTGAAAGACTCGCTAGAATGGTGGCAGCCTATCTCTGAGAAGAGATGTGACGGCTACTCGCATTCGCAAGAAGATGATTACAATGAGGCTCTAAAGGCCCTTTTACAATAAATGGGAATGCCAAAATTCCTAGACATCCAAAAACCTAACCCTGGGAGATGAAGCGCCAAAAGTCATGTGGGCCCTGTTTGGGTAAGTTGGTGC
The DNA here is from genome assembly GCA_010110895.2 of Picea sitchensis. Classification (NCBI taxonomy): domain Eukaryota; kingdom Viridiplantae; phylum Streptophyta; class Pinopsida; order Pinales; family Pinaceae; genus Picea; species Picea sitchensis. Next base: position 69,682 of record SNQJ01S0068304.1, on the reverse strand, counting down.
ATCAACTTCCCGGGGTTGTGACTTTTGCATACGATCTCCGTTTTAGGCGTGTGATAGCTCGTTGGAAAGGTATTGTAGAGGAGATTAATTTTGGGTGCTCAATCATGACTTTGGCTATCATTGAGAACCTCGGTCTCAAAAAACCTTCATTTGGACCCTCAAAATGGCCTCGGAAGTTAAAACCTACTAAAAATAGTAAATTGCCAAAATGGCCAGAAAACTGTTTTGAGCCATTTGGAAAAGGTGGGTGGCCACCGATATCCACATGGATCAATTTGGCTACAAGGTTGTTATTTCCTATGAAAGAGGGTATGATGTCGATTGTCTCTTAGGTGTGGACCAAGGTTAGACATGCAACCTTTTATTCTTATTGAATACGACAACAAGAGAGAAAAACACTCAAAGGAATTCTAGTTTCTCCCAGTTAAGGGTTCCAGGGTAAAATCTTGGTGTACTGTGTGATTTCTTGTTTCATTTACGTTCTTGATTAAATGGTTCTTCTCTTCTTCTAGGATTAGTGTGGAAGTATCTTGCATTTCTTGGAAATAGTTGGCATAGGCCCCTAGGAATACTCTTGATAGAGAGTATACATACACATGCATATCAATATATGGACATTTTGGATTTTGTATTGTAACAAACATAGATTGGGGAGTGATTCCTTTGATGATTATTTGATAGTGTCATCCTACATGAAGGGTTTTCTGTACAATATTGAGGTTTATTATTGTGTTGATTCATTCATTGTTCTGATAAAAATCTTTAATTCACTAAGGATTATTATAGGGATTCAAGCTAAAACAATTCAAATAACCATGAAATATGCATTTTGACTATTAAACAAACCAAAGTGAAGAGTTGCAATATAAACTCTATTATGTTGCATGTAGTAATACTTTATCATATGTTTTTTATTTTCATCATAAAAAAACATAAAAATCTACATTGTAACTCAAATACTCGACAATCACCAAAAACAATTCCATGAAGACAAATTGCATGTACAAGGTGTAACAATAAATATAGTTATGTTGATAGGAAAGAAAATTCCCTCTTGTAACAGGGGACAATTACCCGATCACAAGCCCCACTTAGGCTCATTTTTGTTTGGGATGGTAGTTTCCAACCGATTTGGGGGTTGGTTTGCCACTCAATATGTTTTCTTTTCAAAAAGATACTTTATTGTTTAATCTTTTAATCTAACTTAACCTATGTTTACAAAATGAAAAGGAGACTAATGCACTATTCCTATCTCAAAAATTAGAGTAAAGCTAAATGAGGGTAGAAAAGAAAGATAGATTCTTAAGATTTAGAAAGAATTTATCACCTAAAGAATACTTCAAGTACAATAACAATTGTTACTAAAAATAGATAACAACCATTACATCTACAATTCACTGATAGGCAAAGAGATAATCAGAAATTTTGAAAAACATATAGTTATGAGACAATAGTATAATAAACTATTTTCCAAAGTTATATCATGTTCATTCACAACATGCAAGAAATTGCTGAAATGTTAATTTATGTTGGATAACAAGAAATATGAAGCAAAAGAAGAAAGATAAATAAAGATCCCTTAAGAAAGAATTCCTAAGAACTCTTCCTCTTTTGAAAAAAACATTCATCAATTTTCATAACTCATCAAATTAATCCTAAATGAAAATGAAGCTTCTATACTTAATATCTAATTAGTTTGCATAATGTAAGAATCACAAAAGAATTTTTATGATGTTTGAATGAAAAAATCTAATCAACATTAAAAAAAATGCAATGCTAATAACTCTGCTTCATTTAACAAAATGCTTAACCAACTAGAATTTTCAAAAAAGGAATAGATTAAAACTAATAGAAATACCAACTTACAATCTGATTTTTTTGAAAATACAAAAAAGATAAAGTATATAAAAGAGTCCTGAATAAAAATACTAATCCATTTTCAAATAATTGTCCCTTGTCCAGAGAAAAATGCAAAAGTATCAGGAAAGAGAAATATGCCTTTTATCTCTTCAAACATCCTCCCATGGTCATTGCATTTCTAACTATTTATAATACTTGAATGTAGTAATTAACGAATACAAGATTACTCCTTTTATTTATTACAAAATATTTTCTTTCCCAATATCATTGATTCAATCCTTGAGCAAAATCTTCAAACATGATCTTTAAAGATTTCCATATTCCTATTCTTGCTACTACAAAATTGCCACGATGATACCTGGGTTGACTTGCATGTTGACTGAGGGTTTTTGTATCGAATCTAGTGGAACAATGAGTAGCAAAACATCCTATGATAACCCATGTGTCCAATTCCTTCACAACCGACTGTATATGTAACAACAAATGAGCGATTACAAAAATCCAGTTGTTCCAGTAAACACAAATAAAAAAACCAATTTTTGTTTGCTAATTTATGAAATCAAAATGAAATAGTTGTTACCTTATGATATTAAACATCATTTCTATGAGAAATCCCTAGATAGAATGAAGGTGTGTGTGCCACCAAATGATTAGGTCTTGAGGTAAAGGTGGATTTGGGCATAGATATAACCATATGGTGGAAGCACTCTAAAAAAATTGTTAATTTCCTGACTTGATTTCTATCCTCTGGTCTGTTGTTCGACCTCCTTTTTCTCATTTGTCTTCTTGGTCTACGCATGAGGATTTTTACTTTTAGGTTTTGGTTTTGCAACCTCGGTTTCTTTGTTTCATTGAACCACTTATACACTTGTTTTTCCAATAGGATGGTCTCTTTATTTAGCTACTCATTTTCATCTCTTAAAATATCATTCTCATCCAACATCCTTAATTGTGTCCCTTCAGAGATTCATTCTTTGTTTTGATGACCCTTTCAAGGATTTTCAATTCTTGAACCTCATTTTTTAATCTCATAACTTGATCTTCTTCTTTTTTTAACTAAGAGGTTATAATGAAGGTTGATAGAGTGAGTAAGTCCTCATTTGGCATTGAAGGTTGGCCTCTTTCATTGCTGGTATTTATAGATATACCTTTTTTTCACAATCCATAGATTTAGGCAAATCCTTCTTGTTAATATTTTTAGTTGGAGAAGCTTTTTTATCGTTGACAGAAGGAGGACCTCCATCCACCATTTCCATACTTTCTAAGATATCATAAAAAACTTGTTGAGATTCATCCAACTCAGTGGTTGATCTAGGGTTTGGTTCTAAGGTTTGAACTTTTTGTTTCTTTGTTGGTTTGTTCAAGACATGACTCAATTCTTCATTTTTCTTTGATCCTCTTGAATTCTTTTAGCCATGGATCTGGTTGTTCTAGTTTGAGGTATGCAGTTGTGTTTTCCTTGAGAATTCCTTTCCCTTGTTTATCTTTTTTAATCCATGAAACTCCAATAATTTCTTAGACATCTTATGTATCTTCAAATATAGGATCCATTATCTTATCAACTGCATTTTATGACCTTATCTTTGTAATGTATTGCAAAAGAATTCATGTAATAGCTCTTGACATGGTGTCTTTCTCTTTAAAACCATTATCTATTAAGAATTTATCCCATTCAATTCCTTGTTTATGCAGCTCAGTCTTGAAAATAATTTTGACTAGGACATGATGATAAAGCGACGTATCAACATTCTTGTTTTTCTTCTAGATGGCCTTTGACATCTTAGTTAGAGATTTAAAGAATAAGTAAGGCATATTTAGTATCTTCTCTTGTTTAAGATGCAATAAAATTCTAATATGGTAAAGGAAACTCAAGCTAAAACGTCCCTAACAGGTTATGTATTTCTGAATTAGAAAAACTAGGTCTTTCCATGGGTCCTTCAACCAAACTGATCCAGGTGGATATCGGTGGCCACCCACCTTTTCCAGCTGGCTCAAAACAAATTTCTAGCAATTTTGATAATTTACTATTTTTAGCAGTTTTTTCGGGTCCTGAACTTCCTGAGCCATTTTGAGGTCCTAAATGATGTTTTTTGGGGTGTGTTGTAAATTTCATCAATGAAATTTTGTGTAACTTTTGTAGTCCTCGGATAGATCTTTCCAATGGGATATCATACGCCTAAAATGGAGATCGTATGCAAAAGTTACGACCCTGGGAAGTTGATGTACTGACTTACCCAATGGGGCCCACATGACTTTTGGCGCTTCATCTTCTAGGGTTAGGTTTTTGGATGTGTAGGGTTTTTGAAACTCTTGTTTATTGTAAAAAGTCCTTGAGAAACTCATTTTAATCATCCTCTTGCGAATTAGTGTAGCTGTCACATCTCTTCTCAGAGATAAGCCACCACCATTCCAGCAAGCTTGTTTTCCGCTGCATTTTACAGTTTCAACTTATTTCCTTATTGAATAGAAAACCAATTTTACTTTATCTCTGTTATTCTATGTTAAGCATCTGGTAATAATTTGTAGCCATTTTGTTCTGCTCATAAAATCTGGATCACAAAACCTCGATACCCCTGTAGTCTGGTTAGGTTTTTGTCTATTTCTTATAAGGAATGGGGTCCAGGCTCTCAAGTCAATGGATTTGTTCTTAAATTACTTCTCACCCATTTGAGGAATCCCTAGCATTTGAGACAAATATTTTTCATAAATATGGATGGTCAAGTTTCCTACATGTTCACATTCACTATCGAAGGTCTGAGAAAAATCTTTGGTCATGTCTTCTATGTGCCTAGTGAACTTCTCAAAGAATTGTCTCCAACCTGTCTTCTCCAATATTACAATACACTCAGGGTGAATGTTGATTAATTTTTCTCCATAAGGCTCAAATTAAACTACTATTCTTCTCTCTAACCCTTTCTAGTACTTTATTCAATATTATATTTGCTTTGTACGAGAACTTCCTTTCCTCTATCTCACAATTTTGGTTCTTTTGTCTCACATAGATCTGTTCATCTTGAGAGTTTCTACTTCTGATTGTAATTTATTGATTCTATGGTGTAAATCAACTAGGTAGCAAGGTATGAGCTTGGGTTCAACCAAGTTTACTAAACATTTTATGGGAAGTTGGCGAATCATTTCAAATTAGAAGCCATGAAATGAGTTATGAGCGAGAGTAAATGTTATTGAGTGTTTGTGATGGAAAGGGTAATCAAGTTGGATGTAGGTAGTATTATGATAGGAAAAGACAACACAACAATGATATAGACCATAATAACTAACTATTTAAAACTCTGATGCTTATTTTAACAAACAAAAATACTAACTCAACATCAAATGTTAACTTTTGTCTTGAAATTATCCCTTTGCAACCGGTCTTTGATCTTCATAGTATTTTGATGGTTCAAAAGTTTCTTCAAAACCCTATCATCAAAACAATACTTTGTAAGGAAAAAATCATGAAGAATAATTAATTTCAAACCTAAACTATGATTTTATTAGTAATTACAAGATTCCATCGAATCTTGTAATTATTGATATCATCAATCTTTATTAAACTAGCATCTATTAGTTTTATTATGAGGTAACTTAAAAGAGTAGGATCAATACATAAATGAATTAATTTAATTTATTGTGATACCAAAGAATTTATTTTTATTTATATATTTTTGGGTTTTCAAAAGATTATAGATTGTTGGATCATGTTATCATTGATGTCAAAGGATTGATGTCACAAGAACAATGTCTTGTCATAGTATATTGATGAAGTATGTATTGTCATTGTTGTAAATGAAGATGGATCAATGTGTTGTCATTGATATATGATGTCATGCATAGATGAAGATGGATCGATGTGTTGTCATTGATGGTTTGGTGCATTCATGTATTGATCTTTGGATCATGTGATCATGCATGGAATCAATGACAAAGAGAAAATATCATATTGATGTATTGTCATGGGTTATTCCAAGTTGGATTGATGTAAATATGACTCATTATTGTCTTGTCATGGTTGATAGAAAGAACAAATGGATGAACTCCAAATTGGCCCCCTTATGGTGAAATCCCTCAAGGGAAGACACTTTGTGATTGAGTTATCCTAGAAGTATGGTTAGAGAACCCATGATTAATTATGGAATAATGAAATGAATATCAGTTAATTTTTCAGCGAAACTATCCTAGATGGATAGTGCTTGTCATGCCATTTTCGGTGGTATGTGGAACATCGCACAACTCATGGTTTGAGATTTATGGCCTTGCAAAGTTGGAGGACCCTCATATGGTGGCTTGAAGCCCCAAAAGGTAAAAGAAGTCAAAGTGCTTACAAAGAAGATATTATTTAAATATTAAAGTGAAGTGATAAAGTCAAAGAGGATTATTTAAATAATAAAGTAAATGGAGAACTTTCTAATTATGGAAAGTAGTTATAAGAGGGTTAACCCTAAAATGAGGAAAGTGGGTTAAGTGGTCAAATGGATATTGGATATATTGACAAGTGGAAAATTGGAAAAAGTTGGACATAAGTGACTGTGTGGAAAAAGTGGCCAAGAATATGCTTCTAAGGAACCTACTTGGAGAGTATAAATAAGAGGCAAGGGTCTCTTATAAAAATAATCTCTTGAGCACATATTGAAAATCTATTCTGAGAGAGAGATTGATTGGAGGATCTCATGGACGCATCAAAGTTTTCGTAAGTCTAATATCTTGACGATGAAAGTTTCAGAAGTTCAGAAACCCTAGTTTCTAAAGGAGTACACGAGAAACAGTGGGCTAGAGAGCGTACATACGTGGCCTGTAGTGAGCCAGAGCACATACACACACATGTTGAAGAAGGACAGAGCGGATACATTCAGATGAAATCATGAAGACTTGTGTGTGAGATGATGCTAAGTTCTTGAAGTCTGAAGCAAGTTCCAGATCTGCATTCTATGGGTTCAGATCTGCCATAGAAACTTTGGTATGGTTACATAGTTGTCTTGATGGATACTCTTTCTTATTGTATGGTGAATGCTTAAGGAATTCTTGGTATGGATGTTGTGATATGGTTATGTTGGTTGATTGATAGATTGAGAAACACTCTTATGGTTCAGTATTGATATGATTTCCATAGTATACTGGTTGCTTATACATGATTGAGTAGCACTCATATTGTATGGTTGAGGAGAATGAGTAAGTTGTTGGAGAGTATGGGTGTGTTGAGATTGGTTATGGTAAATATTGGACAGTGAAAGACATAATTGAATTTGACTGAAGGCTGTAGAGGATCTGAGTTTTTCATGGAGAGAAAATCTTAATTGTTCAGAAGGAATACACAGGCTATAGTTCAGACAGGTCGCATACATACGTGAGCTATACTACTACTAGGGCACGTACATATGTGTGTTGCAATATTGATAGGTCGCATACTTGTCGACATATTGGTATCTATTGAGGATTGATTCCTCTTCTCAGTTGGTGCTAAGTTGTGTAAGTTGAGTCTTGCGTTGTAGAGCTGGTGCTCTTATGGAGTTGTAACTCTATTCAGTTGTTGTTGATAACCCAACGATTGTAGTCCATAATAAAAAGAAAATTGTACATACACCGTGTGTTCTTTGTGTTCCTTGTGGTGATGAATTATTGATGATATATATTATTGGTATATGTTGTTGATATATGTTCACATTTAACTAGTTATAAATGACAGTAATAAATGGTGAGTAAATTGTGATTGCTAACTAAGGATTTTTTGTGAAGGGAAGTTTGAAAAATATCCCTACACAGATTCACCCCCCTCTTAGTGTGATTAGTGTGTCCAAAAATTGGTATAAGATCGGGCCTTCACTATAAGCCTTAACAATATTGGAGGAGATCCATGGACACACAAATGGATGATGAAGTTCCAATCCTTGATGAGGAAAATTATTCTACATGGAGAATAGAAATGAAGTGCATTTGAAGGAAATAAGAGCGGGTGTTTGGAAAGCAGTTATTGGTGGATCAGTTCCTTTGAAGAACAAGTCAAAGTTTGCAGTTCAAAGGGAAGAAAAGAAGAATGATGAATTGGCCCTCAAGACCATTCTTAGTGGACTCTAAATTTCTATCAAAGAGAGCATGGGACAATGCACCTCCACCAAGGATCTATGGATAAAGCTAGAGAAGACATACCAAAGCAAGAAGGAAGACACTAAAGACAACTCCATCAAGATCAATGAAGGTAAAGAATCTCCAAAATCCTTTGATTGCAATGATTCTAAATGTGATGATGTTGGAAAAAAGGAAGATCTTGAAGACAATTCCAATGAAGGTAAAGAATCTCCAAAAACCCTGAATGCAATATTTCAAAATGTGATGATGTTGAATATTTCTCTACAAGTGAAGAAGAAAATCTAGAAATAGGTTGTGTAGAATTAGATGATAGTTATCCCATGGAGGAAGTAGAAGAAGAACTATCAAAACTTCAAAATAAAGTTGAATGGGGTCTATTTGAATACAACTATGACCATTGTTATATAGAATATAGCTATCCTTCTAATAACACTAAAAGATTCCTAAAAAATAATCAAAGGCATATCTTAAAATTAAAGGAAGTGCTCAAAGAACAAGAAGAAAGTAAAAAGACTCAATTAGAAGAAAAAAAAAAGAGATCAAAAGTCTAAATAATGAAATAGAAGAAACTAAGAAGGTAGAGGATGAGATTAGCAAAAGTCTTGAAGTTAATATCCATCTCAAGACCCAAATTGAAGAATCCAAAAGGGTAGAGGAACTATTAAGGAATCAAGTAAATGAAAAGGAAGAGTCATGTCATAAGTTGAAAGCTGAATTTGTTGATCTTAGAAAGAAAGTAGAGAAGTCAAACAAATTCTTGAATAGCTCAACAATCTTAAATGAGATTTTGGATATTCAAAGATCACCAAATGATAAATTAGGTATTGGATACAACAAAGAAGCTACACATGTTGAAGCAAGCACCTCAAAGAAGCATGAGGTAAGTCCCTCATTCTCAAAATATGGAAATAATGTTGCAAGTCAACCATCTACACAAGGCACAAAAACTTTCAAAAGAACAAAGCAAGGAATATTTCAAGAAGCCATCTTTACACCTCAAAGAAGAGAGACACCTTCAAGATGGACACCAAAGAAAAGGTATGAAAATGTTTTTCATGGTCACTGTTACTCATGTAATGAATATGGTCACAAAGCTTTGGAATGTAGATACTATGCAAGGAAATATAAAGAAAGATTCCATAACAGCCTAAGGTGTTGGAGATGTAATCAAGTAGGAAACAATGTTGTACACTGCCACATCATGAGATGCTACAGTTGTAGTGGGTTTGGCCACAAATCCCAGGATTGTTGGAACACAAGAAGAAAGTCCATGAGAAGTACTTCAAATAGCATGACTAGAAGAAAACATGAAGTTAGGAAGGGAGACACTTTTGAAAGGATGGAAGCTTAAAGCTCAAGTTATGAGAAGCTAGGACACCTTTAGAAGTGGGTGAAGAAAACTAAACAGATAGAACAGAATGGAAGCCTTAAGGGAAGCTCAAGTTTGACATCCTCGTAAGAATACGCAAGTTACAATGGTAACAGTCATGTACATACGCAGGCTGACCTATAAATAGGTCGCATACATACGCGATTTGTCTATGCAGTAGGACACATATATGTGGTAAGAGCCTTGGGAAAAGGGCTATGAGTTGCAGCATGGTATGGTATGATGGTATAACTCTATGTTGAAAGGTATGACATGGTTTGTTGCAGGGTCTGACATGGCTTGTTGCAGCTTTCATGATTACATATTGGCATACATAATTGATGCATGTATGGTAGTGACATATGGTTGAGTGTTGAAATACTATATTGGACACATGGTACTAACCCTAGAGTGTGGATTGAGACATGTTTTCTATTGAGGAACAATGTTGGTTGTGACAGTGAAGTTATGACACCTTGGTTATGAGATATATCATAATGATGCTAGTTATCATTGATCCATTGAGGCACACTTCTAGTACATATAGTTTTGGATGCTCAGTATTTTCTGAAGTGAATGGAGGTTGAGACAGATCTGTTAGGGTACATGGATGGTACATATTTTGAGTTCCCTTGATATACATTATGATGTATTATTGGAGGCATATTTGTTGGATAAATTGGTGCATGAATTTGGCATATGGTTGAGCTACATAGTGGGACATGTAGTTGATGAGTTGATGAGGTGATCATGTTGTATATCATTGATGATTCATATCTTGATCTATAGTTGATGCATGATTGGTACACTTCTATTACATTATTAGAGGCACCTACTAGCAGTTTGATTTACACATGTTTTATGGTGGATATGGCATACATGTATGACACATCTTGATTATGGTTCATCTTGTTGTGGTATTGGTGCATGGTTGATGCACTTTCTTGGTACAACTGGTGATACATGTTTAGTGCATATTGAGTGTAGAGAAATTCCATGTCTACATGTTGCCATCAATGATTTGTGTTGACATCAATGTTGGTATTTCCATCAATTCCAAAGGGGGAGATTTTTGGATCATTTTTTCATTGATGTCAAAGGATTGATGTCAAAGGATTGATGTCAAAAGAACAATTTCTTTTCATAGTATATTGATGAAGTATGTATTGTCATTGTTGTAAATGAAGATGGATCAATGTGTTGTCATTGATATATGATGTCATGCATAAATGAATATGGATCGATGTGTTTTCATCGATGGTTTGGTGAATTCATGTATTGATCGTTGGATCATGTGATCATGCATGGAATCAATGACAAAGGGACAATATCATAGTGATGTATTGTCATGGGTTATTCCAAGTTGGATTGATGTAAAGATGACTCATTATTGTCTTTTCATGTTTGATAGAAAGAACAAATGGATGAATTCCAAAGTGGTCCCCTTATGGTGAAATCCCTCATGGGAAGACGCTTTGCGGTTGAGTTATCCTATAAGTATGGTTAGAGAACCCATGATTAATTATGGAATAATGAGATGAAGATCAATGAATTTGTCAATGAAACTATCCTAGATGGATAGTGTTTGTCATGCCACTTCTGGTGGTATGTGTAACGTCACATAACTCTTCACGGTTTGAGAGTTATGACCTTACGAAGTTGGAGGACCCTCATATGTTGTATTGAAGCCCCAAAAGGTCAAAAAGAAGTCAAAATGCTTACAAAGAAGATATTATTTAAATAATAAAGTGAAGTGATAAAGTCAAAGAGGATTATTTAAATAATAAAGTAAATGGAGAACTTTCTAATTATGGAAAGTAGTTATAAGAGGGTTAACCCTAAAATGAGGAAAGTGGGTTAAGTGGTCAAGCGGATATTGGATATATGGACAAGTGGAAAATTGGACAAAGTTGGACATACATGACTATGTGGACAAAGTGGCTATGTGGACAAAGTGGCCAAGAATGTGCTTCTAAGGAAGCTACTTGGAGAGTATAAATAAGAGGCAAGGGTCTCTTCTAAATATGATCTCTTGAGCACATATTGAAGATATATTCTGAGAGAGAGATTGAATGGAGGATCTCATGGACACATCAAAGTTTTCGTAAGTCTGAGATCTTGACAGGGAAAGTTTCAGAAGTTCAGAAACCCTAGTTTCTAAAGGAGTACATGAGTAGCAGTGGGCCAGAGAGTGTACATACATGGGCTACAATGAGCCAGAGTGCATACACACGTGTGCTGAAGACGGACAGAGCATGTACAGTTGAAGGAAGTCATGAATACTGGAGTGTGAGATGATGCCAGGTTCTTGAATTCCGAAGCAAGTTCCAGATCTGCATTCTATGGGCTCAGATATGCCAAAGAAACTCTAGTATGGTTACATAGTTTTCTTGATGGATACTCTTGTTTATTGTATGGTGAATGCTTAAGGCATTCTTGGTATGGTTGTTGTGATATAGTTATGTTGGTTGATTGATAAAGCGAGCAACACTCTTATAGTTTAGTATTGATATGATTGCCATAGTATATTGATTGGTTATACACGATTGAATAGCATTTATATTGTATGGTTGAGGAGCATGAATAAGTTGTTGGAGAGTATGGATGTGTTGAGATTGGTTATGGTACATATTGGACAATGAAAGAAAAAAGTGAATGTGACTGAAGGCTACAGAGGATCTAATTTTTTCATGGAGAGAAAACCCTAATTGTTCAGAAGGAATATGTAGGTTGTAGCACAGACATGCTACGTACATACGTGAGTTGTACTACTGGTAGGGAGTGTACATATGCATGTTGCAATACTGACAGGTCGCGTATCTATTGATAGATTGGTATTTGTTGAGGATTGATTCCTCTTCTCAGTTGGTGCTGAGTTGTGTAAGATAAGTCTTGCATTGTAGAGCTGGTGCTCTTATGGAGCTGTAACTCTATTCAGTTGTTGTTGATAACCCAAGGATTGTTGTTCGTAATAAAAATAAAATTGTACATACATCATGTGTTCTTTTTGTTCCTTGTAGTGATGACTTATTGATGATATATGTTGCTGGTATATGTTGTTGATATATGCTCACATTTAACTGGTTATAAATGACAGTAATAAGTGGTGAGTAAATGGTGATTTCTAACTAAGGATTTTTTGTGAAGGGAAGTTTGAAAAAGAGCCCTACATTGATTCACCCCCCCTCTTAGTGTGGTCGGTGCGTCCAACATAGATAAACTTTGAATTTCAAGGAAACATTTTATGATAATGTTAGAATTTTGAAAGACTCCTTTAATTTTATTAGATTGAATAATGGAGGGAGGTTTTTGTAATGGTCACAACAAATGGTGACACACTAAGAGAAGAAGTTGTATTTGATTTTGGAAGTATAGCGATTTTATCCAATTTTTACGTATTGATTTTAAAATACAATACTTTATATCTAAGAATGATTTATTCATCCTTAATATTTGTTCTTATCATAACATTTTATAAGAGAAAGAAAAGATGGAATGAAACAAAGAGTTTCAAACTAGTTGTGAAATTATATTGAAGGCTTGAGTCTTTATACAAACTAAATATTTCTTACCTTTGTTCCACATCTCGCTTGAACCGGACATTGCTTCACTGCTCATGAGCATCCATAGCCTCGACAAAGGTAACATAGTATCATACAAGTTTTTCCCCATTGACAACAAGCATCCATATTCTCAACGATTTTACTTGTACTTCCCACACTTAAAAGTGCTTTCAACTCCCATTTTGTATTTTACACCCTCTAAAGATATATTTATAAGATATTGATTTATGCAATGAGTGCGATGGAAGTGGGGTGATATGAGAGGTACTTTCATTGGCACAATTATGGTGGATAAAAATTAAGTCTAACATTTTACTTCCACTCCTAATTATCACTATTGTCAACTTAATTCATGATGGATGAGGCTCTTAGGTGATTTATTGTTCTTCTTTAATAAGAAGTAAATATTTCATTAAGGATGCAGTGATCATAGGAATACTCTTTAAGATTTATAATCGAGATATGCCTTCATTTGTATTAACATAATGTGATGAATGATACAATTTAAGAAAGAAGGTAAAGATAAAAGAATGTACAATATTTACAAATTGTCATTTTTACATGACTAGGAAAAATATTCTTTTAGGATTTCACCATTGACAGGGAGGTTTTCAATCTCTTCGTTTAAAGTTTGTAAAATAAATTTTGGTGAGACAAGTTTTTTGTAAATGATAAATGGTCCTAACCAAATATGTTGAAATTTGGTGTGTTTTCCTTTTTCTTCTTGAGCCTTGTTCCATTTCAGGACTAGATCTCCAACTTGAAACTCTTTCTTATTAGTTGAATGTTTGTAAAACCGTCTTTTGATTATTGCCTGATGTTCATGAAAATTTTCCTTGGTTTTATCACGTTCTTCTTCCAAATTAATTAATGCATCGATTCTCTTTTGCATCTTTGAACACGGTTCTTCTTGAACAAACTAGGCTAATTGTAGAGAAGGAAGAAAGATATTGGGAGGTAGAATAACACATTTCCCATAAATGAGGAAATATGGTGAATTTTCTATTGACTTCTTGGGAGTTACTATGTCTTCCCATAATTCATTCTAGTGTTGTTTATTCCAATTTATTTGATGTTCATGAACATTTGTTTTTAGGATCTGAATTAAATTTTTATTAGTCAATTCGGTTAAACCATTCCCCTAAGGGTAATAGTTTGCATAATACTTAACTATAATCCCCTTCTCAAAAGAAAATCCAGTTAGTTTAAGAGATAAAAAATATGATGCATTATCAAAGACTAAGAAATTTGGAACACCAAACCTAGAAATTATAAATTGATTAAGGAAAGAGATCACATGTTCTCCATTAACTTGCTTAAGAGGAATGGATTTAGTCCATCGTGTAAAGTAATTTGTCACGGTCTGAATATATTTGTGGAGCTGTGTAGAATTGGGGTTGATCTCTTAGATAGTGTTTACACCCCACTGTTCAAATGGACCTTCAACTTCGACATATTGTAACAAAAACATATCTTTCCTTTCTCTTCCAGCAAATGTTTGACATAATTTGCATTTCCTGGCATATGCGTAAGCGTCTCTGAATAAGGTAGGCCAATAATAGACAACCCTAAGAATTTTGTGAGCAGTTGTTTCTCTACCAAAATGTCCTTGGGTTGTTCCATCATGAAGTTGAGCCAAAAACTTATATGCATTAGGTTTTTCAAGGCATCTTAGAAACTCATTATCATATTTTTTTCTAAACAGTGCTTCATCAATAAGTTTATATTTGGTTGATTTTATCCTTAAAGATCTTCTTTTCTTAGGCTCTAAATATCTAGGAGAGGAACCATGAGTCAAAGAGCACTTAATATCATTATACCAAGAAACATTTGGTGTTGGTATATATAAGACATCATTTATTACCTCAATTTCATTTTCCAATCCACTTTGATCATGTACCTAGGAGTTTTCTGAATCAACCACTAGCTTGCACAAAACTTGTCATCGTACGATCTTTTCTAGTTTGATTTCAAGGTCATATTCCTGGAGTGTGGTCATCCAATTTGTTTTTTTTTCCCAAACCTTTTGAACTAGCAAGTTCCTAACTGAAGGATAAGGTACAATGACCTTTGTACGTGACTTCAAAAGGTATGGGAAAAAATGTTTCACTACTTTAAAAACAACATAAGCTTGTTTATTGATATTAGGATAAGTCAATTTTGCACCTTGTAAACCAAAACTCATGAAAGATATATTGGAATTTCATAACCTTATGCATTTTTCTAAGTCAAAATAGCTGCATAAGAGACGTCAGATGCAAACATATATATAATAAAATATTTCTCAAATTCTGGACTCATCAAAGTAGGAGATTGAAAAATTGCTTCTTTAATAATTTTAAAATATTCTCTTTCATTTTAGTCCCACTTGAATGCAAAGTTCTTTTTAATCATATTTTGTAAAGGATTAACTATTTTGACAAAGATAGGGACAAATCTTCTTACAAAATTGATTTTTCCTAAAAAGGATTGCATGTTCTTTTTATTATGAAGGAAAGAAATTTGTGAAATAGCCTTGGTTCTCTTAGGATATATTATAATCCCAAGTTTTGAAACAATGAAACCCAAAAATTTTCCTTCTTTTATCGCAAAAATGGTCTTCTTTGGGTTTAAGGGAATTTTGTATCTCCTACATCGATCATAGATTTGTCTCAAATGATGAATAAGTTCACTTCTGTCTCGGGAATAGACTGTAATATCATCCAAATAAACAACCATGGATTTATTTATTAGACCTCTAAAAGTGATGTCCATGGCTCTTTGGAATGTAGCCCCGACATTAATTAAACTGAAAGGCATATTCTGATATGCATAGGTTCCCCATCTAGTTTTGAAAGTAGTTTTTATTTGATCTGGTTGTGAAACCAAGATCTAATTATAACCAAAGAAACCATCTAACAAAGAAAACTTTTCATATCCAACTACTTTTTGCAAAATGTGTTCCATCGGTGGAACAAGGTAGTTATATTTTTTTGAATCTTTATTCAAATTCCAAAAATCAATGCAAATTCTAATATCCCCGTTATTTTTGCTAACTAGAACTAAATTATAAACCCATTGTGAATTTCTAACTAGGAAGATAATTTTAGCATGTAAGAGTTTGTTTAATTCTTTCTAGATTTGAGGTTCAATATTAGGGTGGATTTTCCTGAGTTTTTGTTGGATAGGATTAGCATAATTTCTAGTATGAATGACATGTTGGATGATTTTAGTGTCATAAACTTTGAGATTATCATAATTCCATGTAAATATGTCCTTACATTCCTTGAATAGTTTTATAAATGCACTACGCTCTGAAGGGGAGCAATTTCTTCCTAAATTGATTTTTTGGAGATTTATTTCAGTTCCTAAATTTATTACTTCATATTTCATAGAGGAATTGTTGGTTTTACAATTAGTTTTAACTTTAAATTTATCTTGCAGATCATAGAATGTTTCTAAATTTACTATTACTTTGGGGATTCCATTTTATGCATCTAACAAATTACCTAGAGAAACTTCATTTATTTCTTGAATATGTTGATATTCATCAATGACAAAATCTTTGAAAGTTCCTTCTTGTGTAAGGAATTTTATAATTTGGTCATCATCATTGAAGACCCTCCAGTTTGTAACATTATCTGGGATCGAGGGTGATCTAAAAATGAAGAAGACTTGAAATCTTGAAAATATTTGCAAGTAAAGTTTATGTGTTAAAATAAAATGGATCAACTTTGCAACACAATAATTAAAGGATTACTCATTCAAGATACAAATAAACAGTAGCATAATCAATGAACATAAGCACATAAACACAACAATTGATAAAGGAGTTCACCCCTCTCTTGGGCTACATCTTCTGGTCCAGCTTCCAATGGATCATTATTATTAATTGCTCAAAGTGCTCAAAAACGTGCCTTACAATGCTCAAATTGACCAACAGACTACTCCAATGACTTCAAAGCATCCAAAAACCCCTAGCTGGGCTTTTTCGGCACCTCGTTTGGCCAAAAAACGAAGAAGTTAGGCTTCTTGGAAGTCCCCCCTTCAAGCTTGTTGTCTCTGCATCTACAAAACACACCCTTGTTTCATGAACCTAGAACACACGCCATTTAAGGTGTAAAAATCCTACATCGGGTGCAACCACGGCAACGGTGCGAACTGTAGGATGGTTATGGGTGTGCTAGCCCCTAACCGCCTAGCACTCGGGCACATGAAGTCCTCCATATGACCTCGCGCATTGTAAAAAGGGCTCCGTCTAAGGAAAATAAAATCATTACAAGTGGCGGGCCATTCCAACCGTTTGAACCATATTTTAAACTGTGCACATGCACTATGTAATATATCTATGGTTATATGTAATGGTGTGCGACCAAGGGCTGGGGCTAAGCCCCGGCCCGGTCGCGGCCCAAACCACTCCCACATTCAAATTGAAATACAATTGGAACCATACATATGATAAGCAACGCATGGTGGCACGCTGGTTGGTAGCTCCTTGCCAAGTCGTTTCCCCCTTCCCAGAGGTCGCGGGGTTGACTCCTTCCAATGACAAACTTTTAAACCAAACAACAAGTGACAGGTGGCGCGCACGGATTGGGTCATGTGTCAACATACCATTAGCCACCAAAAGGACACGTGTCAAATGATCATATGCCAACTGTCTACCAATCCGAATCTTCCACATCATCACATTCCATATCAGTGTACGGTCGTACGACCCTGCCACGTCAGCCTTTACGGACTGTACAGTCAGCGTCTTTTTTTTTTGCCTGTTTGACGATTCAAACAGATCGCAATATCTCTCGTTCCCTATGTCTGTTTGAGATGAAATGAGTTGTGTTGGGTTCGCAACGATGAGGCCTACGCTCTCGTTCGATTTGAAGAGATTTTGAGCACTTTGAATTTTTGAGCAAAATTTGATCCCCTGATCACACCTTCCCATTGGGAAGCTTTTGGACCTCCAAAAGACTATTTTCAGTCTATGTGAAGATGAGGGTATAGTTTCCTCACCCTTCCAACCTCAATCCACTTGGCTTTGCTTAGATTGGTACCTTTAAGACCAACTCGAAGATACTCCACATTTCCTCGTTTTGAAGTTCGCATTCTCCTGTCAAGGATGGTGTCTTCCTGCAGTTCTGTTAGATATTCTGGGGAAAAATCATCTATAGAAGGAATCTGAACATTCTCTCCATGATCATCAATCAACAGAGGCTCATACAATTTCAAATTCTCAACATTAACAACTGCATACATCTGCATATAAGGAGGCAAATCTAAACGAAAGGCATTGTTACCAATCTTGTCGATAATCTTGAAAGGACCATATTGAATCGGTTTCAACTTTTTACCTTCTCCTTTAATCATATCCTTACTGATGTAAAGCCAAAATTCATCTCCCACTTGGAAACTATGATAAACACGACGCTTGTCATGTCTCATCTTGTACTTGGCCTGACTCTTTTCCAACTACTCTTGCACCACTTGATGTATCGGCTGAATTTGTTCAATAAACTTTTCTACCCTATCAATGTCATATTGACCATCAATAGCAATATACTTCCCAAAGATAAAATCTAAAGGAGACTTGGGCAAATAGCCAAAACATGCTTCAAATGGCGACGTTTGAGTCAAAGAGTTCTTAGCTCGATTGTAAGCATGTTGAATGTAGTGTAAATGCTCATCCCAAAGTTTAGGATGCTTGCTGCAATAAGCATGAAGAAGCTTCACCACTGTTTGATTTACCACCTCTGTCTGACCATCTGTTTGCAGATGAAAAGCTGTGCTCTTTTTAATTTTGGTGTCCATGAGTGCCCATAAACTCGACCAAAAACTTCCAACAAATCGAGAATCCTGATCAGAAATAATGGACTTAGGCAATCCAAAATGCACCCAAACATTTTGAAAGAACATCTGTGTTGTTTGTTCAACTATAACCTGCTTAGTACAAGGCATCAAAATACACTAAGTTGAATGTAGTGTAAATGTTTATCCCAAATCTTAGGATGCTTACTACAATAAACACGAAGAAGTTTCACCAATCGCTGATTTACCACACTGCCTCAATTCATCTCGCTTGCAGATGAAAAGTCAGGTTTTTAATTTTGGTGTCCATGAGAGTGCCCATAAACTCGACCAAAAACTTCCAACAAATCGGTGAATCCCTCGACCGAATAGCTGGACTTAGGCAATCCAAAATGCACCCTAAACATTTTGAAAGAACATCCGTGTTGTTTGTTCAACTATAACCCGCTTAGTACAAGGCATCAAAATAACACATTTTTCTAAATCATCAACCACAACATAAAGATAATCATGATTTCATCTCGCCATAGGTAAACCACCTACAAAAATCCATGGAAATACTTTCCTCTCTCTAAGGTCGAGAAGGAACTGAAGTGGAGTATACAACAACTTTTTGATTGCTAGGTTTACTTGTGGCACACAACTAACATCCTCGAAAATATCGTGAAACACTTTCATTTATTTTTAGGCCAAGAGCAATATCTTTGCAAATTGGGCCACTGTCTTTGCCTACACCAAAATGACCGCTAATAAGAGAAGAATGTGTTTCTCTTATAAAGTTGATTCTTTCCCCCTATGGAATACACAACTCGCCAAGATGATGAGATTATTATGCATTGGTAATCCAATTCTTCAACATGGTTAGAGTGGCACAAAGTTTCATATACTTCTTTGAAGTCAATATCCAAAGCATATTTCCACATAGCTCTCATGCATGATAGACTATGCTTAAGAATAATTGAAGCATTAATAATAGGCCTCGTTATATATCAACGACTTTGTTAAAATTCCTCTTTATACCGATGACCAAATGAAACCGGCGAAGAAAACCAAGTGAAAGAGGATAATGATTCTTAACTGCACTTTGTTCAAAGCCCAAATCAACACACACACGCCTAATTTAATTCATCTTTCTTGGCACTAACACAATTGGAGATCCACATGCATGCATGAGTTTGGTAATAATAACCCCTTTCAAGAAACTCCTTGAATTTGTTTTTTTAATCTCGCATTTTCCATAATTGATATTCTATACATACCAATGTTTGAAGAGGACAATCTTGCTGCAACTGAATTTCGCTGTTGGATTCCTCTTTTCTGAGGTAATCCCTTAGGTTCTTTTTAAACATTTCATCATACCGACTAACAACTTCAAATAGATCGGAATTTACCTTGTATCACAACCTTCAAATGCTCTCTGGCTTTCAATATCTTTAGGTTTGATCATTAAGAGAACAAAAATTTTACTAGTATTGACTAATCTCTTCATTTGTCCCGCGATTTATAAGTGATAAATCTATCTTCTTTGTATGGCTCTTAACAATGTACTCAACTCCATCTTTCAACAACAAATGATAATTTCTATTCTCATGACGATGAAAAATAGTTTTCTTATTGTACAAATACGGGCTTCCCAACATAATACCAATGTATATCCAATGGAATAACATCAAGCTCTCCCTCATCAACAAAATTTGCGCTGATAGCAAACCTAAGTCTACACTTTCTTGTTACTTGTAACTTAGCATTACTCTCACATATCCAACCAAGAGGGTATGGCTTTTAGGATGTGGAATTGTTTCCAACTTCAATTTCTTAATAGTTTCTTCAGAAATAATGTTTTCTTGAGATCCAGTATCAAATAAAGTGTCCATCTTAGTATGCTTTGAAACAACCCTATGTGAAAAAAGTTCAATTCTCTCTTTTTATTGTTGAGTTACATTGATATTATTTAAAGAACTAGTACTTGCATTAGAACCATTACCTTGATAACTCCATGGTTGTGATCTTTGTGTCATCTAATCAACCCCAAATCATGTTGGAATAGCCAGCAGCCTTTGACTTCCTTTTGTTGTTGTTACAAACTTTTTGGGTCTTCTTTCAAAGGATGAAGTTTCCAACAATGGTCTTCATCATGGACATCTTTTGAACAATGTTTACATGTGAATTTTTCTCCTCTTTCTTTAACAACAACATTCTTTTCTCTCGCCATTGCCCTTGAACTTCTTTCCTTTATCTCCATGGCTGAAATTATTCTTGCCAATTCTCATGAGTGTCGCTCTCCTCTTGCTTCCAAATGAGTATTCTAACAATAAACTTCATCTAGATTTGAAGTTGATTTCAAACATGAGTATAGTATGTCTCAAATAACTATGTAAGCTCCAATATATTTGAGTAAAGTTTCTGAGAAGACAAATCTACTCCCAAACCAAAGCTCTTCTCCTAAATTCTTGAGTAAAGCTTTAACACTCGCTCTTTTTAGCTTGTCTAAAAATTTTCCATTCCATAGTAGCTTTTTGCTTATATGCCAATGGTAAAATTTTAATTTCTTGGATTGATTTTATTGTTGCAAATAAAATCATTCCAAGAAATTAAAATTTTACCATGCTTTTCATATCCTCCTAAGTCTTGGATTCCCCCCAAATAAGTGCTGCACTATCCAATCTTAAAGAAGCAAACTGAATTTTAGTTTACCATCTTGATTTTTGTATTCTACAATATACCTCAACTGACGTATACAATTATCTAAGTTCTTAGCATTAATCCTCCATTGTATATTGGCAATTCAAATTTTATATCAAGCTTTAATGACGTAATTTAAGTAAGGAGTTTTACCATGTCCCTTTGGAGAATTCTAAGAGGTCTCTCGGTAGAAGAAGAAGAAGAAGATGGAGGAGAGGGGTGGTGGAGAAGCAACACCTCCATTTCCATTTGGAGTTTTGTCACCACTGCTTCCCTTATGCTTTGAAGGGTTGGAGCCTTCACCTTGCAATAATGAATTCCTTTCCATCAAGATCTTCATCATCTCTCTCATCTCCATGACAGCCTTTCTGAGATCTTCATCTTCTGCAGGAACACGTTCATAACTTTCTTCATGAGCCATACTTGGTGAATGGCTCCTTGAAACTTGCGGTGATTGTATATGCTTCCTCCTTGAAGGATGAGAAATTGGATCCACAAGTTGACCTTCTCCTCTTGTGAGTTTCAACCTTGTGAGCATCAGAAACAAAACACTTGCAAACAATCAAGTCTTCAAAAACAAGTGCTCTGATACCAACTTGATCTAAAAATGAAGAAGACTTGAAACCTTGAAAATATTTGCAAGTAAAGTTTATGTGTTAAAAGAAAATGGATCAAATTTGCAACACATTAATTAAAGGATTACTCATTCAAGATACAAATAAACAGCAGCATAATCAATGAACATAAGCACATAAACACAACAATTGATAAAGGATTTCACCCCTCTCTTGGGCTACATCTCCTGGTCCAGCTTCCAATGGAGCATTGTTATTAATTGCTCAAAGTGCTCAAAAACATGTCTTAAAATGCTCAAATTGACCAATTGACTGCTCCAATGGCTTCAGAGTGTCCAAAAACCCCTAGCTGGTCTTTTTCGGCACCTTGTTTGGCCAAAAAACGAAGGAGTTAGGCTTCTTGGAAGTCCCCCCTTCAAGCTTGTTGTCTCTGCATCTACAAAACGCGCCCTTGTTTCATGAACCTAGCACACACACCATTTAAGGTGTAAAAACCCGATCCCAGGCACAACCACGCCAATGGTGCGAACTGTAGGATGGTTATGGGCACGCCAGCCCCTAACCGCCTAGCACTCGGGCACATGAAGTCCTCCATACAACCTCACGCATTGTAAAAAGGGCTCCATCTAAGGAAAATAAAACGGTTACAAGTGGTGGGTCATTCCAACCATTTGAACCATATTTTAAACTGCTCACGTGCACTATGTAATATAGCTGTGGTTATATGTAATGGCGTGCGACCAAGGGCTGGGGCTAAGCTCCGGCCTGGTCGCGGCCCAAACCACTCCCACATTCAAATTGAAATACAATTGGAACCATACATATGATAAGCAACGCACGGTGGCGTGTTAGTTGGTAGCTCCTTGCCAAGTCGTTTCCCCCTGCCCGGAGGTCACGGGGTTGACTCCTGCCAATGACAAACTTTTAAACCAAACAACAAGTGACACATGGCACGCACGAATTGGGTCACGTGTCAACATACCATTAGCCACCAAAAGGACACGTGTCAAACGTTCATATTCCAACTGTCTGCCAATCAGAATCTACCACGTCATCACATGCCATATCAGCATACGGTCGTACGACCCTGCCATGTCATCCTGTATGAACTGTACGGACTGTACAGTTAGCGTCATTTTTTTTTTGCCTGTTTGACGATTCGAACAAATCACAATATCTCTCTCTCCCGGCGTCCATTTGAGACGAAATGAGTTGTGTTGGGTTCGCAATGATGAGGCCTACACTCTCGTTCGATTTGAAGATATTCCGAGCACTTTGAAGTTTTGAGCAAAATTTGATCCCCTGATCAGAGGGCTTGAAAATCAGTTCAACCAAAAATTTATCAGGAGAAAAATATGTTGAAGGAATTAGTATGGAAGTGACATTAGCTAACAGATCTATAGCATCCTCAACCCCAAGCTAGGACATGCCACATAAAAATTCCAACTTTGATACCATTAAATTTGCAATAAACATTCTTTGTATGTGCACATAAATGAAGTCCTATGAATCTCTATAGTATTTTAAACTTAAGCATAACTAAAACAGTAAAAACCCATAACATAGATATCATAAATAATAACACAACATTTAAAACAAACACGTGGAATACACTTATCTTATGAATACACCACTAACTATGTGCATACCTCAAAATTTCCTCCTATCCATAGACTCTACTGCTCATAAAATATCAACAGTAGGTCATCCCCGAGTTGGGGATAAAACTCCACCAAGGAAAAGGAATCCTAAGCCAGGATAAGGTCTATGGAAAAAATCAATGCTCAAATTAAGGAATCAACTCTAGAAAACAACCAACAACCTCTCATTCCCCACATGCCTATCCCACCCTAGGAAGTGTGCCCCTTCTCTTCTCAGCAATCCTTCGGCTACCCCACTTCCCTTCCAAGGCTTCAACAACAGGCCGAACATGAAGTCTCAAAGCTCTGTAGCTATTGTTTGGCACATCAAAAAACAATTTCCAATAGTTCTCTCACTTGGAAAGAATTCTCACGAGCCAGGAAACCCGCTTCTCCAAATGCACAGGCCTAACAACCTGCTTCTTCAACTCCAATTACCCATTTTTTTTTATTATTATAGCTCTGAAGATTCACATGTACATGTATGGTTGATGGATGGCAGAATGTATGTATGGAAAGAGGGAGTGAGTGAATATCAGATAATGATGAGTGAATGATCCCAAATTACACTAAGTTAGCACTTTAAGTATGCATGTTTGTTGGAAGATTGGTTGTTGTCATTGATGTCAACCCTAGTCATTGGTTTTGGACCGCAAGATTGATGAAGGTATTTGGACATGAAGGACAATGTACATGTAGAAACAAAACCCATGGATGGATAATATACATCATGTTTTTTTCCGGTGGTAGGTGGCACGACACATGGATCCACATGGTTGAGGAGAAATGAATTTTTGAACATGACAAAGTGAATTGAAGAAGGAAGTACATGTAGTCCCTGAAGATAATTAAAGAAAAGAATTACAAAAGCATGTTGAGATTGAAAATAGCATGTTGAGATTGAAAGAAGCATGTTGAGATTGAAAATAGCAAGCTCAAAGACACACATACAAAACTAAGAAGTGAATTGGGTAGTTTTGAAAAGACAGTTGTAAGCTTGAAGAAACAATTGGAATACTTTGAGAAGATAAGAGAAGAAACCATTTCCTTGAAAACTCTACTCGAAGAAGAAAGAAGAATAGGATAAGTAAGGAATGTCCAAATGATGAAGAAAGAAAAAGGTTGTGAGAAACTTGAACAAGAAGTTGTATCATTGAGGAAGATCTTAAGAAACTCTCAAGTGCTAAAAGACTTAACACATCTTGGATGCATGGGTGAAAATTCATACAAAGAAGATGCAAATACACTGACAATTGATGAAAAGTGGACCGGGATACCAGAAAGAAGGAATGATTGCAAAAGAGATGAATATCCAAGAAGACCTCCTACCTTCAGGAATCAAAGAAGCTTCAATCAGTATGAAGGAAATTACAGAAGAGTATATCATGAACCAAGATGGACTACATCACAAAGAAGGTCACTTACTCCAAGGTATCAAAATTTGTTTCTTGGTCATTGTTATACTTGCAAAAATTTTGGACATAAGGAAATTAATTGCAGAATCAATGAAAGGAACAACTACGCAAGAAACATGAATGGTGTAAATAGAAGATATGGAAATAATCATGGATTTGTCAACATAAGTTATAATTCATTTTCCCCATTGATGGACAAAAATAGTGTATGCTACAAATGTAATTATATTGATCATAAAGCTAGAGATTGCAGATATATGAATGAAGATGTCCCTATGCTAACCACAATATGGAGAAGGGAAAAGATTTCAAACAACGAAGATTGTTGAATAACATTGTCCGCTGAAGAATGTAAAGAAGAAGATGAATGGTACATAGACAGTGGATGTTCTTCACACATAATCGGGGATCAAGACAAATTCATCAGTTTGAATAGAAAGGGTGGTGATGTTGCATTTGGAGATGACTCATCTGCCAAAATACTTGGAGGAGGTGTAGTAGAGCCTAGAAGAAAAAATGTAAAAGCAAAGAATTTCCTATTGGTTGAAGACTTGAAGCATTATCTACTTAGTGTTAGTAAAATGTGTGATCAAGGATACACTCTTACGTTTGACTCCCGAAAATGTAAAATCAGGGAAAATAACTAAGGAATATTGGTTGCAACTAAAACAAGAAGACCGAACAACATATACATCATAGACATGAAAAAGAGAGAGTAGACAGAAGCCACAAAAAAGGATTCCAAGGAAGAAAAAGTCCCAAAGACCAAAAATAAGGATGAAGTATTATTGAGTGCCACATGTTCAGGGGGAGCAGCCCCAAAGAAGACAGTTACCTTTTGTCATTAAGCTCAGGGGGAGAAGCCCTACCCTTTTCCATTGATGTCAAAGGGGGAGATAAAT
>SNQJ01S0068304.1:31079-43772 GCA_010110895.2 Picea sitchensis | reverse complement strand
GAGCATCAGAAAACAAAACACTTGCAAATAATCAAGTCTTCAAAAACTAGTGCTCTGATACCAACTTGATCTAAAAATGAAGAAGACTTGTAGTCTTGAAAATATTTGCAAGTAAAATTTTATGTGTTAAAAGCAAATGGATCAACTTTGCAACACATTATTAATAGGATTTACTCATTTAAGATGCACATAAACAACAACATAATCAATGAACATAAACACATAACACAACAAATGATAAAGGAGTTCACCCCTCTCTTGGCCTACATCTCCTGGTCCAGCTTCCAATGGATCATTAGTATTATTTGCTCAAAGTGCTCAAAAACATGTTTTACGATGCTCAAAATGACCAATAGACTGCTCTAATGGCTTCAGAGCGTCCAAAAACCCCTAGCTAGGCTTTTTCGGCACCTCGTTTGGCCAAAAAACGAAGAAGTTAGGCTTCCTGGAAGTCTCCTCTTCAAGCTTGATGTCTCTGCATCTACAAATTGCACCCTTGTACGTTCAACCTAGCACACATGCCATTTAAAGCGTAAAAACCCGACACCGAACACAATCACTCCAACGGTGCGAATTGTAGGACGGTTATGGGTGCGCCAGCCCCTAACCGTCAAACTCGTGGGCACATGTGGGTCATGTGACCTCGCACAAATATAAAAGGGCTAAGTTTTAAACACAACTTCCCCACACGCTCCGCGGCAAGGTCACATGCCATAGGTCATGTGATCGGAGGCTCAACCGTTTGCCATACGTAAACCCACGCGCATTGGAACTATGGTCACATGTGAAACCAGGGCTGGGCTCCGTTTGTAATACCAAATCCCATGCATATAATATGGTAATGGTCATATGTATAAACAATAGAACCGTGGGTCGAGGCTAAGCCCCGGCCCGACCCCCCGCCATATGTAACATTACTTTAATTCAAATATATTTTAACACATATAGTTAACAAGGAACAACGCGTGGCCCGTTGGCAGGGAGGACTTTGCAAAGGATTTGACCAGTGGGGAGGTCTAGGGTTCGAATCCCATGGAAACCATATAGTTTTGAACCAATAACCAATATAATGGTGCCACGTGGCAGCCCATGACTGGGCCACGTGGCACTCAACCACAAACCAAAAACTGCCACGTGTCGAAACACAATTCGTCCAACTGTCAACCAATCCGAAACTGCCATATCACCTCTGCCATGTCAGCGTACGGATGTACGGTCTCTGCCACATCATCCTGTACAGACTACCCAGTCAGCGTCCTTTTTTTACCTGTTTGACGATTTGAAAAGATCACAATATCTCTCGCTCCCGATGTTTGTTTGAACCTAAACAAGTTGCGTTGGGTTTGCAACGACGAGGCCTATGCTCTCGTCTGATTTGAAGCGATTCCGAGCACTTTGAATTTTTGAGAAAAATTTGATCCCCTGATCATCCATCTCAGCAGAAAGAGATTTTACTAATTTGGTAAGTTCATCAACTTGGGGTTGGACAATATAGGAATCAAAGGTTGAGGCTTTAGTTATACTCTTTTTCATGTCCTTATCAGATTTCCCTCTAAGTTGATCAGATGCCACTATGTTAGATTCTACCTCCACTACTGCATCTTTCATATGAGCTAAGGAGGCAGATCTCCTTTCTCTTAGTAAAAGGCAAAAATCAGGGTCAAAAGTACTGGCATAGGTGATTTTGGCAGAGGTCTCTATAGGATTTATCTCAGGAGGGATTTTACTATACATTTTGTTGAATCTTTGAGAGAGATTAGAGACAGACTCTTCTTCTTTCCTCTTTAGGGATCCAAATTCTGTGATATAATACAAAAATTCATTTTTGTCCCCTCAATGCCTCAGAAAAGCATCATCTAAAGCCTCAATCCCGGTGATAGATCCAGGGGGGAAATCCCTAAACCACTTTCTAGCCTCACCAACAAGGCTATGAACAAAAATACTCATCCATACATCTTCATCCCTAATGGTATTGTTGTTTTTATAACTATAAAAGGCTTCAGGATGTTCATCTGCAGTTTTGTCTCCCTCACCTGTGAACTTGGGCAACTGTTTAAGGTAGCCATCCACTGGGAGGGCATTCAGAGGCCGAGGAAAAATAAGAGGGGCATACCTAACAACTATTGTAGCTTCCATCCTAGTTCTGGGGGAATTGGCTCCTTACATTGGAGTGTGAACTGGAGGAGAACCAGGAGGGGATGGAGTTGGACTATGTGAAACTGGGACAGTGTTCCTGGGAGGTGAATACAAGGGGCTTGAGGGAACAAAATTATCCCCTTCTTCAAATGCAACAACTCTAATATGAGGAGGAGTAGGAAAGTCTTCTAAGGTCAAATCTCTCTCCTTCCACTTCAAAAATTTGGGGGAGAAAGGGGTGTCAAATCTCTCTCCTTCTAAACCAAGAATAGGAGGGGAGAAAGCTGCAGGAAAACTCCAAAAACTTAAATTTCTTGAAACTCCAGCAGTTTGTATAATAGGAGAATCATAAACAGTTACTAGAGTTTGTGAAGAGGGATTATGCAAATTATCAGAAAAACTTGGTACAATAGTAGAGGTACCTTTTTGAGCAATCTTTCCCTTTCTGATAATTTCCTCTAGGTCAGCTTGAGATGTTGCTAGAGGTAGCAATGAAGTGGACCTCGTATGTCTACCTTTAGGATCCAAAACTGAAACGGTGGAGTCACCAGGTGCAAGTTGCAATATTCAATGGTATTGATATCTGATGCACCTTCAAAATCAAAGTTTCTTTGTCATTCTATCCCAGGGAAATGTCTTCAATTCGTTCCCCAACAACAATGCCAGAAATGTTAGCACTAGAAGTCACTTTCAGATTTCATTGAAGGTAAGCCCAGTACCCATCAATTTATGTCACATGTAATTGAGTTTTGAGTGGTCAAATGGAGAAAAATCAATAATAATAACATTCTAACTCAGAAATCTGGACTAGCATGAACCAACCATTGAGGTCTTGAATCAACTTCAGTCAATAAGTTGGAGTAAGGGTGAGTAGGAGGAATATTTAGCGATAAAGGTGTAGAGGTCTGCTATGAACATCAGATTTTCCAGCAGCCTAAGGAGGAAAAACTTAAACACAAGTTCCTCTTGGATTCAAATTTCAAGGAAGTTGAAAGAAATCATAACAATGCTATAATCAAACATTTATCATAATACAGTTACAATAATCCATGTGAATCAATCAAACATGAACTCTCCCAATATCAGAGGCAAATAAGATGGAGTAAGAAATCTGACTTAGATTAATCAAAATGTCTAAAAAACAAATACATAACCAGAGAACTAGTTTTTCTCAATCAAAATATTACAATAGCAGGGAGCCTAGCTCAACCATTTGACCTTAAAAAAATATCAAAACTGCCTATACATACTAAAATGATGCAACCACCAGGAATGTGATCAAATCACTGCCTTCAAAGCCTTCAGTCAGTGCCCACTTTGTTAGGTTGTATAGACCTCATGATGTCAGACGTGAGCCAAGCATAGTTATGTTCTTTACAGGAAAAATTTCCCATAAGGAAGCTTCAGATCGTAAGTGCGCCTTCATGGCTGCTCTCTGCAACATTTTCCATTTATGGAATGAGGCGAGGTCTCATCTGCTACCCACAATCTTCAATAACTATCTTCATTGGGATTAGGACTGGGCTTGACACCCATAACTGTTCTCAGATGGTGCCAATGACTTCTACAAGTCCATAATGATGCCTTGAGGCCATGAATGGTCTTTGTATGTGACAATGTGAGCTTTTCCAGTGGAAATCTAATAGTGTATGAGCAGAGGTGATGTGGAGTGAGCTTCTTGGAGAAAAATCGCATGGCTCAACGAGTGAGAGATGACCATGTGGAAGGAAGTGATTGGGGGGAGCGGAGGCTGGGACGAGGTTGTAGTAGCAAGGGAAAGGTAGAGGTGGCAGAGGAACGAGGGAGGTGTGATAGGCGGGGAGGAGGTGATGTGTAAGGGATATCGGAATGTGAGTGGGACAGGTTTCGGGAGGTGAGAGGACGTATCAGGAAGGGATATGTGATAGGTGGAGAGAGGGTGCTTGAGCTTCTTAGGCCTCCAATCTTTTCGTTTTCCCTGTGGAAATCATGGGCATAATGCCACATGATTTACACCATAATTCAATAGAGGGTAAACCTCAATTTCTATCTGATTTTTAAGAAACAATATGCAGATCCTTGTGTTAACAAAGAGGTCTTAAAGAAGGGTGCTTATCATTTAGTTGAATTTGAGGGAAATTCTTTGGTGGAGCCTAGAAACAAGCTCTACCTCAAAAAGTATTACTCGTAGGTTGGTTGCTTGGGTGACTTCTTGTACATATGTATAGTTCTTATACAATTAGATTTTTTTCTTTTTTTTTTATGGAATTGTCCCTATTTATGTCATATTTTTCACTGTGGCAGATGTCAAGTGAATTGGAAGTGTTCTTTGGGTTTGCGGACGGCGCTAGCCGACACACTCGAAGGCTTGCTTCCGTAGCTTGGGTGATTTTCACACCTTAGGGACAGTTGCTATCTTCTAGAGGTATCTTTCTAGGTGACACCACAAACAATGTCATTGAGTACAACGTGGTGATAGAGTTGCTTCGTGGTGCTTTGTCGCATGGTATCTGTCACCTCAGGGTCAACTTAGATGCACAACTGGTTGTGTCCCAGTTAAAGGGGGTTTACTGCGTTTATGATCCTACTTTACATCGACGATTCCTTAGGGTACATCTCTTAGAATGTTGCTTTGATTACATTACATATATCCATGTTCATAGGAGATTAAATCAAATGACAGATACTCTAGCTAATCAAGTATTAGATTGGCATATTGCACACACATACACATGTACATACATTTGTAAAAATGTGATCCATAAGACATAAAAGATGTAAATAAATAAATATATATATCAAAAAGTGTCAGAGTACATCGGTGGGCGTGAACGCCTCAAAAATACATATACGGTATACATCACAAGGCTTATGCCCTAAAAAATATACAAAAAGAGTGCCCTCGACACATAAACAATCCATCCTATCTAATCTCGAGGCCTATTGGCCCTACCTTAGTGAACAACGACGTTTTCCAAACGTCGGAAGAGTTGGAACCATGTCCGTGTCACCCCAACTATGTGAGGCTGCATCGATGGTAGGAGATCCTTGATCTCGTCCATGGGAACTACATGAGTGAGTGCAGTGAGGTTCCGCTCCACCCGTCTCAAAACTCTCTCAGCCTCTCCGACTAGAGGTCCCCCTGTTGCTGCTGCTAGTCTGGTGATTTATGTTGGTACTGCCTCTAATCGAGGATGTCTCCTGGTCCTCAAGAAGTCTGTCGGACGCACTAGTCCCACATCTGTAGATAACAGATACATAGTTGCCAGATACTCTGATTCACATAAAAATGATATATATTAAAAAGAAACAAAAAATTAAATAAATTTAAAAACAAACATACCTATCTCTCCTCACTCCTCTCCAGGAGGTACGGGCATGTTCGAATCCCTGAAAAAGTTGATTCTAGCATAGGGGTAGTTTGCTATTGTCGGAATCTATCGTGCCCACTAGTCAAAAAAATTATCATCAAAGGCCTGTATGGTCCTTCCTCCCCCCTGTCACGGAAGAAATGTTGCCCACCTACACACTATTGGGAAGGAGGCCACATGCCCTCATACTATCTCTTGTGGACTCATGTTGGGTACCCTCTCAAATAATAACAAGCACAAAATGGTACCAAACCCAAATTTTTTGTTACTCCACCTTTGACACTCTGTGAGCTGTCTCTTCATGCAGTCAATAATGGTCATGCTCTAGTCGAATACTCGTGTGTTTAGGCACTGCATTGCACAATACATGTGTGCCTAGGAGGCCTGCTGTAAGGTCGCAAATCCAGTGATCCACCCAATAAGAAAAACTATCACCTTTAGTGATAGGTTGGTGATCTTGTGAATAGACACCTAAGACCCCACTTTCTCAATGTCGCCCTCACAATGCATTCCGATCAGTTCAACAATTTTGTAAGGCATGGGGGGGAATGCATGCAAGTTGACTGCTTCCCCTCTCATCAAGAGGCCAGTCAAGAAGTAAATTTCCTTAGTCGTTGGAGTCAATGACTTCCCCTTGAGCATAAACGCCTCTGCATCAGGGTGCCAATAATCCACCAAGGCATTCAGCAGCCTGGGTTGTGCCCACATGAATGGACACCGGTAGAAATTTCATAACCCGCATTGTTTCAATGCGACAATAGAAATAGGGTCCTCGTCAACCAAGATATCAATATCTGTGTTCTCCCTCTCTCTTCAATGGACATACATCCTGTTACATGAACAAGTTCAGGGGGGGAGTTAGCCCTTGCATATTCATTTTTTCTATGTTATTGAGGGTGTACGCGGGTTGTCTTGGACACAGTCGCGTATGCACGTGGGCATGTTTTTTTCTTCCCATGAGCATACATGGGTTGTCCTTAGATAGCATGCATACACATAGGGCCGCCCTTTTTTAGGAGGGCATGTCCCAAAAAAACTAAAATAAATGCATAATTGAACTATGGAAATGCAAGAGGGATGAGTTTATACTTACTTGGTCCGAGCGGAAGCTCGTTTTGTCCTCTGAACCTCCTAGAATCAACTCTTTTAGCAAAGGGGTATTTTTCTCTTTTTTGTTAATTCTCAATTTGCAATGGTGAAAATGAGTTGTCAGCTTCTATTTATAGACTTTTTGGCCCCTTTTGCCACTTTTTTGAACCCTTTTGTCATTTTTTTTCTGGCTTGAAAATTGTTTAGTGTGGTTCTTGAGTTTCTCATTGGATGTTACGGTGCACTTAACTATTGGTTTGGAAAACTTTTTGGGAGATGGGCCACTTTTAAAGGTCCTTTGGTAAAAGTCATTTTTCCAAATTTTTGCATATAAGTTAGGATTCCACCTCCACTTTCTGCATCTCGTTGTCTTTTCTGCTTTTCCATAGGATCTATCCCACCGAACTGTGACACAGAACCATCATTGTTGCTTTAGAAGTGTCGTAATTTAGTGGTAGAGCCTACTACATGGATACCCTAGGTAGATCCTTGTTGCATTTTGGTGTCCATGCCGTCATTAATAACTTTAGGCTCGGGAGTCCTTGTTAGTCCTGTCCTAATTATGAGATTGAGCCTCATACGTATGATGTGTCATCACTCTTGGCCTCACCCTCAGGACTCCCAAAAATGAGCATACTTTGTTGACTTTAAAGCTCGCTTTGAAATCCGAAAGCAACATTCGACGAGACTATATTTATGCTTTTCAATCTTGTCAGGATTAACTGAGAAACGTAACCTCTTGGAGTCTTCTTTAAGCCCTTTTCAGACTCTCTAAACATGAAAATATTGTCGAGCGATCTTGTTGTCCTTCACGCTCGCCAAACTAAAATTTGAAGGCGCGTCTGTCCGACGGTAGTTTACCCTCTTTTCGGTCTGGATGGTCAATTTTACGAACAAAGGTATACTCTAGGAATTTCGATTCACTAGAAGAGTATTCTCAGGTATAAGTTTAACGCTTTTTCGGGTTTGAGGGACTAAATTTACGAAAAAGGAACTCCCACGGAGTCCATAGTTAAGCTCTTTTTAGACTCCCTAAAATTGAAAAGATCGTCAAGTGACCTTGTTCCTTCACACTCATTGAATTGGTCCAGAAGAACATCCCCTACGAAGTCCATAGTTAAGCTCTTTTCAGACTCCTTAAAATTGAAAAGATCTTCGAGTGATATTGTTCCTTCACACTCGTTAAATTGGTACAGAAGAACATCTACTAGCATGATTTTACCCCTTTTTCCAGCCTCTATATTAAGGAGGAAAAATGTACACCTCGGGAGATTCGTCTTGCCGAGAGAGTTCTCCTTAGTAAATTTTATACTTTTTCGGGCTAAGGAGACTAAATCTAGAAAAAGGTTGTGAGTCCATCGTTAATCTCTTTTCACACTCCTTAAAATTGAAAATATTGCTGAGTGATCTTGTCTGTGTCACACTCATTAAAATGGTTTTGAATAGACGTCTTTTCAGTGCTAGTTTACCCCTTTTTTGAACCGACTAGACTATTTTCGAAAAAGGCACCTTAGTGGAGTCTTCTTTTACGTTTTTTTAGACTCTCTAAAATGTGAAAAAACTACCGAGTTTACCTTCTATGGGCTTGTGAAAAATACATTGAAGGGGGTTTCATTATGTCCTTCTATTCTCATTTTCATCTCTGCGTCTTTTGCCTAACACAGGATCCATGTTGCTCTCAACTGAACCTTTGAAGCATGCCTTATACACAAGCCTTGTAGAAATTTGTCTTTGCGACCTGACACCTTGACCCATGGAGGAATTGTCCCCAAGTGTCCTTTTCCTTCACATGTCTCCTTGCTCTGAGCATTAGTGTGTTCCTTTCACTTGGAACTAGTATTCTTGTGACACTCGTTCCTCCTTTGTAATGTAGCATTCTTTTATTGTCTTTCAAATCTCTTTAAAAATATTGAAAAAGACAAAAAAATAAAAAATACCCCAAAAAGAGGACGAGAAATATATATATTTTTTTTGGCAGCAGAATGATTTTCCCTTAGACAAAGCACATCCTTCTATTTCTTCATCAAGATTTGGGATCTAGTATGACCTTAGGAAGTTTTTATCGCTACATAGAGTTGTGTCCTCCTCCGTTTGGTTATTCTTCCAAACACATGGAGAGTTTGTGTTGCCTCTTACATTGTGAACTTATGTCAATGTCATGCTGCCTGAGTCTGATCATATTTTGTGCTATTATCCAAGGGAAGTTTTACCGAGCCTGAGTTGGCCTTTCTGCATTTTGTCTCTTGACCTCATGTTTGGCCATCCCGAAATTCCAATCAAGTCCTTATTCGAAATCAATGAAGTTCTTTGCCTTATCACTGAAATCCTCTTGTCTGTTCCCGAAGAGCCGTCAAAGACCTTTGGGTAGTGAATTTGTACACTCACATTACACTCCTACCCAAGTTTTGAATATCTTGAAGTTGTTTCTTGAGCTCTGAAGACCTCATCTCCAGCCATCAGGCGTCATTCACTTCTTGAAGATGGATACTATACATGTATATATTTTATTTTGAGATGTAGATTCATTGTGTATTTCTCACTGCTACAATTTATCTAGTTATATGACATGGATCTACAGTGTATTTGATTGGAATCCATGATTTATTTCATCCTGAGCATGGGTATGCCTACCTCAGAGAGACAATTGTTATTTTTGCAGATGGTACCTCCCGAGCTCTGGTCCCGAGCTCACTCGCTTTGTACATTGGTGAAGATTTTGTAATGTATTTCAGCCATCAGATGCTCTTCTAACCTCACACATTAGGGGGCATCTGTCATAACCCTAAATTTCTCCATACATGCATACCTGGCACTTGGCCCTCTTACTTGATATTTTTACCAAGCCATCACTGAGTTTCTCTTCTTAAAAACTCATTATTTGAAGATGTACGCGCCTTGCACCATTATTTCCTGCGTACACACACATGTTGCACCTCTAAAACCCACATATGTATGCTAACTGCACCATTACATCCCACGTATACTTGCAAAAGTTGAAAAAATTAAAAGTTGCAAGGAATTCGTTGAGATTACGGGCTATTGGGTAGTTTCCCAACTAATCCACCGCCTATAGCCCGTCACCCAACTGAATAACCATCCTTTTGTCATATAAAAGGTGTTGGGTTCTATTTCCTAATCTAAGCATAAGAACAATGAAACTCTTCCTGTTTCACATCCCCCCCTTGCCCCAAGCATTTACAGCCTTGTTGTGAGAATAGCATCAAAATTCCCCATTTTTCCCTTTTTCCTCCATCATAAGCCCATTCCATTTCCCAAGAAGAAGGTTGAGAGGAGAAAGATATGTGGAGGTGCACTTGGAGCTTGGTGAAGAGGAGCCTGGACTAAGTTTGTGGAGCAGTAGCCAACCTTGTTGTAAGTAATCATTGTGATATCAATAAAAGAAATACTTTTCCTATCCCAAAATATGATGTGTCAAATGTTTGCATTTGATTTATGTTTTATTCTAACATCCAACCCATGATTTATATATGAAATGCATGTTTATAGTTTCCTTTTTATCTATTTGTGAATGCAGGCCAGCCTTGGGAGGAGGTTTGCATTCAACGGAGCTATCAAGCGCGAGAGGATCGACACCGGACGTGGAGTAAAAGGTACAGTTCCCTGATCCTTTTCACTTTGTCTTTCATGTATGAGTCTGGGATACATTTGGGGTAGTTAGAAAAGTAGGATACTTTTTACACGGTCATAAATCTTCCTACATTGTAAACCCTGGTGTAGCTATATGGGGTTTTTTCCCACTAGCAATTTGGAATCCATTAGCATTGTTCGAGCCATTTCCTCTATTGTCCTGTTCTTTCTTTCAACAACTCCATTTTGATGAGGTTTCCTAGCAATGAAGAATTGTATTTTTACTCCATGCCTCATGTAGTAGTCCATAAATTCATTTGAAGTGAACACTCCTTGATTATCAGATCTCAAACATTTGATTTTTGAATCCATTTCATTTTCAACCATTTCCTTGTAGATCTTGAAGCTTTCAAAAGCTTCTGACTTATTCCTGAGAAATCAAACTATAGTCATTCTTGTATAATAATCAATTAATAACATAAACTATTTCTCACCTTTTAAACCCTTTGTTGTAGTTGGTCCAACTAGATCAACATGCACAATTTCCAGTGGTCTTGTTGTTGACTATTCCTTTGATTTGACCCTGTTCTTTGTTTGTTTTCCTTGTTGACAATGCTTGCATAAAGTGTTGGTTGGTTTCGTGACCTGGGGAATTTCTCTAACTGATTCCTTTTTTTTTACTTTGACAAGGTTATCAAAGTGTATGTGACCCATTATTCTGTGCCATAGCTAAACTTCATCTTCATTTCCTGGAAAACACTTTTCATTTCCAATTTCAATTAATACATATATGTTGCTTGAATTTCTTGCAGTTGTTGCAATCAATTTTCCTGAGCCTTATTTTCTTATCTCACACTTTTGTGAATCGAAAGTAACTTTATGACCTTGGTCACACATTTGACTCACTGTTAGAACATTATGTTTCATATCTTCTACTAGTAGAACATTTTACGCCTTAGTATTCTTGTTTCCAATTCTGACTGTGCCTTTTCCAATGATTTTAGCTTAATCATCATTTTCGAAGGAGTCTGATCCATCTCTTTCCTTTCTTAATGTAAGAAACTTGTCTTTATCACCTGCCATGTGTTTTGAACAACCACTGTCAACATACCAACCATGTTTCTTCTTCTTTTCTTATAGAGCGAGTGTGAATTTTTCATTGCTATACTGATTCTTCTTTCTCATCCATGTTCTCTTTTGAGGTTCCTATCTATGATTGTTGTTGTTTTGTTGTGGTTCTATAGGAGGAATGTCATTCTACAATATTTTTCCATGTGTCCAAAGTTGTTACACTTGTATCATTCCACTTCAGTTCTCAACGATTCAAACCTATTGTAACTTCTTCTTTGTGTTTCATTAGGCTTTCTTGGATAAACCTTTTGTGCATGACTTTCAAAGTTGTTTATGTTCCTGCTGTTAGCTCTACAATTCATAGCTTTATGTACAAAATTATTGCATGCATAACATAAACCAAAAAATATAGTTTAATACATGGGAGTTGAAGATCTTTTGAAAGGCGTTACTCTTATGAATCCTTCTTCTTCCTGAGGCCTATATGTTTTTGTCAGTTGTTGATTATGAAATATGAATCTTCTCAGTGGAGGAGTGTTCCTGTAATCTTCCTTGTAGGTCTTCATATCCCCTTTGATTGTTTCTGCATATCTTTTTGGTTATGTTTCTTGTTCTATTGTTTTGGAGCTTGATCCCTTTTCTTTCTAATTGTATCCAAGTCTGGACTTGTCATGATGAGGCTTTTGACTGTTGATAATGTCATCCAAAACTTTTGACTTGTTCTGCATATCTTTCTTTTGAAGATCCTTTCTTAATGTGACAATATCTGCTTCTAAATTTACAATGATCTTGTCTCTTTCTTCTAGTTGTTCTTTGAGTGCTTCTTCAATTCTTTTATCTTCTTCTATTTGAACCTTCAAATTTGTGATCATTTGTTCTAGTTCCTAAGTGTCTTCTTTCTTGTCTAGTTCATCTTGTAGCTTCTTGTTTTTCTTCTTTTCTCTTCTTACAACTTCTATGGCAGTCAAAAAAAATTCTCGGTAGTCAACTTCTGCCTCTTCGTATTCTTCTTCGGTGTCTTCTTTATCAGAGTCTTCTACTGTCGTGAATATAACTCTTTATGTCTCACTGTCATTGTCTCCATCTTCATCTGATGAGGAGATGTCTTCTTTGGTGCATAAGCTTTTCTTGAAAGATTTCTTTATGGTTCTTGAAAGCTTTCTTTATGGGTGATCAGGGGAAATGTTTTCCTCATCCTAGAAGAGTATGAACACTTGAAAAGAAAGCCCAGGGAAATAGTACAACAGTTTTTAGCGAGGTTCAATAAAGTATATCATGCAATACCTGTTGATGTAAGGCCACCCCCAGGGTCAGCTCATTTGCATTACCCAGATGCCTTTGATCCTGAGATGACATTTCAGTTAAGAGAAATGAACACTACAAGCCTTGAAGAAATGCAGAGCATTGCAGTTGATGTGGAGACCAACTTGTTGATCAAGAGGTCACAGTTAAAGGACAA
>SNQJ01S0068304.1:0-21908 GCA_010110895.2 Picea sitchensis | reverse complement strand
CTTTTGATTTCAAATTTCTTTGCGCACTATGAAAATATTTTTTGGGTATCACCTGTTTCATGCCGATTTATTTCTGATACTGCTTTGAGAAATTCTCCTCCCGCTAGCTCGTAAGCGGTTGGAATCCTGTAAAAGAAAACACGAACTTTATTCAAAATGTGCCTAAAAATTATGAACAGAAGAAAACAGAAAGTGTAAAGGGAAATAAAAATGCATGTATATACAAACAAAAATTATTATCATTTTTTTTTATTTTTATTTTTTGTTAATGGCGGCTGCTATGTCATGTAATGTTTCAGATATCGCCCGTTGACAGGGGCGCTGAGGACCTCTCCGTCGATGTTTTCCAGCAGGAAATAATTTTCTCCTATTGGAGCCGAAACCCTGAATGGTCCATACCAGAGGTGGTCGAATTTACTATGCTTTGCTGCCTCTTCCCTTCTCGCATCCCATCTTAACACCAAATCACCTGGAGAGAATTCTCGATCCTTCGCTTTTCGGTCGAACAGTGCTTTCATGTCATCTTGGTACCGCTGCGTCTTTTCATCAACCTCGGTTCTTTGCTATTGGACCTCAATCAATTGATTTATTCTCCTGGTCACAGGATTGGGTTCTTCGTTTTGGTCTTGCCACAACTTCATTACCGGTAGCGCCAGGTTTATGGGTAGAACGGCATCTGTCCCATAGACCATTTGAAAAGGTGAAACGTCGATAGATCTTTTCGTGCTTATGCGGTTTGCCCATAATGCGTATTTTAAATGTACATGCCAAGACCTCTTGTTCTCATCCAATACCTTCTTGATAATGTTTACTAGGCTCTTATTCGATGACTCGGCCAACCCGTTCCCTTGGGGGTAGTATGCAGTGGAATGTCCGAGAATGATGTTGTATTTCTGACAAAAATTGATCATAGCCATAGACTTAAATGCTTGGGCGTTGTCAGTAACTATCTTTCGGGGACAACCGAATCTTGACAAAATATTTTCCTCCAAGAAGTTGATTACCACCGAGTCTGTTGCCTTCTTGGTTGGAATGGCTTCCACCCATTTAGTAAAATAATCCGTGGCCGTTAAGATCCACCTATGTTGAGCACTGGAATGAGGATTGATCTCACCTATGAAGTCCAGACCTCATTGTTGAAATGGAGCCTCAGTTTTGACTGGAACGAGTGGTAGTGTAGGGATTTTCTGTTTCCCAGCGAATATTTGACAAGGGTCGCACGCGCATACTTTGGCATTTACGTCTGAAAATAGTTTCGGCCAATAGTAGCCTGCTCTCAAGATCTTGTAGGCTGTGGCTCTCCATGCGTGGTGTCCTCCACATATACCTTCATGAAATTCCTCTATAACCCGAGGAGTTTCTGACTCGACCAAACAAACTAGTAGGAACCCAAGTGGATCCTTCCAGTATAGTTGGTTTTTGACGATGCAATATTTTACCGCGTGGAGTTTTAAAGTTCTGCATTTGGCTGATGATAGTCCATCTGGGCACTTCAGATTCAACAAGTAGAACACGATGTCTTTGTAACAACCCGACGATATGAACTTTTCCTCAATCTTTCTTGGATCTGTCTGGTCATCCGGCTCGTGCAAGTGTGTGTCTCCGTCTTCTTCTTGGAGGCAATTAATATCAAAGGGCTCTAAGGTTCGACTAGGCCAAGAGTTTGGCCAGCCCCTGCCCCTTTATCAATTTAGTCGGCTTGACTTCCAGATCGAATTCTTGTATTTTAGCGAGCCATCGCCCTCTTTTTCCGTCACTGTCCAACTGTACCAATATGTCCTTTATAGAACTGGTGGGTACATACGCGATTATCTTTGAATGTAGC
This sequence comes from Picea sitchensis, assembly GCA_010110895.2. Lineage (NCBI taxonomy): Eukaryota > Viridiplantae > Streptophyta > Pinopsida > Pinales > Pinaceae > Picea > Picea sitchensis. The sequence continues at coordinate 20,083 of SNQJ01S0068304.1, read as the reverse complement.
ACATAGGTTCTGAACGCTTTCAATGATTTTACCATTGCGTATGCTTGTTTTTCCATTATGTTATATTTCAGTTCTGCATCTCTGAGGCTTTTGCTGAAAAACGCTATCGGCTGTTTGAACCCCTCTTCATTTTTCTGCAAGAGTATTGCGGCGATGGTATGTTCAGAAGCAAAAGAAAAGATGAGAAAATCTTTCAGATAATTCGGACTTGCTAACACGGGTTCCTCGCTTATAACTTTTTTAATGTGTGCGAAAGATGCCATGGCCTCGGCGGTCCAGTTTACCCCACTGTCCTTCTTCAACATTCCTGTAATCAATTTGACAATCTCAGCGAAATTTGGAATAAACCTTCGCAGAAAATTTATTTTACCTAAGAATGATTGAATTTCTTTTATATTTCTTGGGATAGTGATAGTATCTATCGCTTCAATCCTCTCAGGATCAATCCTGCTTCCTTCCTTAGATACGACATGGCCTAGAAGCTTACCTTCCTGCATAGCAAAATGAGATTTCTTTGGATTTAGGGATAGACCAAACCTGCGACACTTTTTGAACGTCTGTCTTAGATGCGTCAAATGTTCTTCATCAGTTTTAGAAAAAACTGTCAGATCATCAAGGTAAATGACTATGAACTTGTCCCTTTCTCCCACAACAACGATGTCCATAGCTCGCTGGAAAGTGGCCCCTGCATTCATCAAACCAAAAGGCATTTTGTCATACATGAAAGTACCCCAGGGTGTGGTGAATGCAGTTTTTTCCCTGTCTTGTTCATTCATAGTGATCTGATTATAACCAGAAAAACCATCTATCATTGACATTCGATTAGCTCCAACAACCTTTTCTAAAATGTGGTCCATCTTGGGCAGTGGGTAATTATCTTTNCAAGTTTCGAAAATCCACACATAGTCTGATTTCCCCGTTTTTTTTCCTGACTGGAACTAGGTTAGCTACCCAATCCGAGTATCTCAAAGGTACGATTATCTTTGCGTCCAAGAGTTTTTTGACTTCCTTTTCTATCACGGGTAACAGAGTGGGGTTAATTTGCCTAATCTTTTTCCTAAACGGTTTGACCCCGGGCTTCAAAGGTATCTTGTGATCAATAATGGAAGTGTCATATGTTTTCAATTCATCATAGGACCAGGCGAAAAAATCTTTGTATTGCTTGAGCAAGTCTTGGTACTTCGCTTTCGTTTTGGGAGGGAGGAATTTAGATAGTTTTACCATTCGGGGTTCTTTTTCGGTCCCTATCTCACAGTCCTCCACCTCTTCTGGATGGGGCTGCAAAGTGGCCTTTACGGGTACATCGTTCTGATAAAAAATTCTTTCCAAAGTAATCAATCCTTTGGGAATCTGATTGTTTTTCAGGACCAGCATACGATGATCTGCAATTTTTTCTCGGAAAACTTCGGGTTCCTCTCCTTCCTGCATGATCCACATGGAATCATTCTGGTTTTCTTGGTCAGCATGAGTTTCTGAAAATTCACCTACTGCAGTAAGGAACTTCTTAATCTGCTCATCATCTTCAAAGACTTGCCAGTGTCGGATATTGTCTGGTATGGAAGGCTTGTATCTGATTTCGATATGATATTTCAGTTTGAAGGTCGTGGGAGGAGAAAAGGTTGAAGCTTCCATTGCCAGTGCATCAGCATGTAGATTTTCGGTGCGAGGGATAAAATGGATGTTTACAGATGAGAAAAAAAATTCGATGAGATCCCAAGTACAATTTCTATACGCTCTTAGTCTGGGATGCTTGGCTAGGTATTGTCGGTTCACTTGTCTTACTATCAATTCCACGTCACCGTATACCTCCAAGTTTTTTATATTCAATTTCTTGGCAGCCTCTAATCCTAAGATCAATGCTTCATACTCGCATACGTTGTTAGTGTAATATATGTCCCACTGTAAATGATAGGAGAAAGGAACAATGAACTTACCTTCAGGTGCTACCAAAAGTACCCCAGCACCAGCTCCCTTAGAAGACGAAGCACCATCGAAATACATTTTCCATACACCAGTATTACACAACTCTTCTGTCAAGGGGCTTAATTCTTCTTGCTTGGCATCGATTTCTTCCAGGCAACCATCCAAGCCATCATCAAAAGACAAAATGCAGTTTCCCAGATCTTGGTCTGCGATGTAAATGGGGAAGTTGTGTGGGTTTTGAGGATCACTGACCGTGTATGTTAATCTTGTCTCTCTGTATAAACGAGTGAATTGACCCCCGAACACAGGGATTATCGCATATGACATGTCTAACTGAAGGGATCCTCCCAACTTGGCCCCCCATGACCTGGATAACAGCATACCATACTTAGGGGGGGTGTCGGCGATAACCACGTCCATCAGGATACTCTTAATAGGGACTTGTGTCGGGGTAACCACCAGATCCTTTATCATTCCCATGCATTTAACCTTCCTCGAATCAGAAGAGTACAGATTCCCATAAGGTCTTCTGATCTGGAGACCTAGCTTCTCCATTATAATTTTGGGAATAACATTATGAGAAGCTCCGGAGTCTAACATACAATTATGCAGCAACTGGTCATGTATGTTCAGGGTGATATAAAAAGGAGCGATGTTGTCTTTAGACCCTTCAAAATGGGGACCAAAAGTGATGTTTGGCCTATCATCTTCCAAGTTTATGACATCGGACTGGCTTTCTTGCTCAGAGACACCTATCATTTTGGTAATTTGTTTGCGATAAAGAGGGTTTTTCACTAATTCCACCAAAGGGATGGGTATCTTAATTTTGCTTAGCTCATTTTCGATACTGAACGCTCCGCTTACCTTGTCTGTTTGTCCGGTTGAGACTTCTGAATTCTTTCTTTATGACTTATTCGTCTGGACAGATTTATCATTCATGGTCTTAGTTGAAGAAGTATCCTTGTTTGCGGGTTCGATTGGCTGTGTTTGAGCTCCGGCTTTTTCTGCCTCGGAGTCTTGAGTGTCTACTCTCCTGGTTTTGTTGCTCGGTAGTGGGATATCGTCTGAAGGGGGCTCATAATTTTGGCCCCTTTGAAGGATCTTTTTGGGTTGATTCACAGAGGCGGGCTTATTTTTAGACCTTAGATTGTACTTTGGCTAGAAATCAGCCATCATTACATCAGTTTCTGATTTAGAGTCATAGATCTCGGTGTGATCATCCTCCTCACTCTCATTTGACTTTTTTGGAGTGTGTAAGGACTTTTCATAGTCTTCACAAGTTAGATATGGTTGACTATAGTCATCACCGAAGTTCGTGACGTCGTTATCTGAATCTTCGTAGTCTTGAAAATTGTTTGCTCCTATAAAATTTTCAGTCTTTAAAGGAGCCTGTATCCTTTGATCCTCATTTTTTATCTGTTTTTGTTGATTAGGAGGGTTTTGATTTCTCCTGAAATATTTTTTGGGATAAGGGTCAGCCTTGGCCTGCTCGAGTTCTATTCGGGTTATTTTATTTGACAACTCTTTAATCACTCTAGCCATATCATCTACCCTATCGTCTGAGGATCTATTGGACCCTGAAGGGCCAGCTAGTTCTCTATAGCATCTGGTATCCCTGTTTCCAGTCTCTACTCTAGCCTTAAGTTTATCTGAAGCCATCATATTTGATTCTATTTCTACCGCATTGTCCTGCATACGGTCTAAAGTGGCTCCCCTTCGTTCTCGCAGAAGTAGTGCGAAATCTGGCTCAAAAGCTCCGGAGCAAGTCACTTTGGTTGCGGGTGGAGAAGGTTTGACTTCAGCTAGGATTTTGTTGTACAGTTTATTGAATCTCTGGATGAATTCTGAGACTGTTTCTGAGTTCTTTTTCTTCAAAGCCCCAAATTCGGTTAGATAATAGAGATGGTCTTTCCGCTCTCCCCATTGTCTGAGGAAAGCATCTTCCAAAGCGTCGTATGACAGGATAGAGGCTGCGGGTAGGCTCCGAAACCAAGTTCGGACCTGACCTTCAAAGGTTTGAACAAGGAGTCTTGAATACACATCCTCGTGCTCGATACCGAAGATATCTGCGAATTGGTCGAAAAAATTTATATGTTCGACCGCAGTCAGATCCCCTTCCCCGGTGAATTTCGGTAGGTTTTTTATGTAATTTTCTGGAAGATCATGAAGGGGGACGGGCAATACTAATGGGGTGTATCTGGCTGCGACTTTCGTGAAAAATCTGGGAGGGGGGCCTTGACCTCCACCTCCGCCTCCACCTTGGGGGGGACCTTGACCTCCACCTCCGCCTCCACCTTGGGGGGGACCTTGACCTCCACCTCCGCCTGGAGGGGGGCCTTGACCTCCACCTCCTCCACCGATAAACCCTCTGCCTCCTCCCACAAACCCTCCACCTCCCCCTCCAGCAGCTTCCATCATTGTTTGTGGAGAGTTATAAATGGGGTTATCAAAAAATAAAATGGGTTTTATTTTTTCTTCGCTAAAAGGAGACTCTGATGAGGAAGAATCAGGAACGCGAGGAGTTGGTTCCTCGGACTTGCATGAGACAGAATTGGGAAAATCGACGGGTGTGAGAAACGAGTGTGTAACACACTCTTCAGGATATGGAGAAGTCAAGAAATTTAGCTGAAGGTAAGATGGTGTTTTGAAGGACGACGAACCTTCAAAAGGGCCCTTTCCCCTCTGTATCAAGGGGGTTTTCGGATAAATCTCACTTTCGATTTCGGTACAGGGCGTTGAATGTTTAGCGTCAAAGTAAGGATTGAGCGAGGTCTGGGGTTCAAAAGGAATCTCGACCTTTGGCGATGGGATTTCAAGCTGGAAAACTGCAGCGGTTGGCCTAAAAGAGCCTCTCACTCTTAGAATTTTTTCGGGATCAGTAACTGGCGTGAACTGCTCACCATCCAGGTTTTGTCTGGTATTCCTTCGACCGAATGCCAGTTTATTTCTTCGTGGAGTCGCCAAGTGAAAGATAAAAATCCTTAAAAGGTAGTTACTCTTTGTTCACTATCAAAGGGTAACACTTTCAATAAAAACGATGTCGTTTTCCTAGGGAAAATATTTCGTAACTTCGTTCCTCGGCAACGGTGCCAGAAAGATGTTGTTCCTGAGTCTGTACTTAAGGCTTAAAAGGTACAGTGTCAAGGCATCTGAAAGTGGTTAGGATAATGAGAAGGGAAAATGTCAACCTTCGGAGAAAGATTCTAAGGGAGATTTCTTCGTTGGGGTTGTCTGGCTTCGAACTGCTCCTGGATAGTTATGTCACGTTCAATGGCTTCCCATGATTGTTCAAGCTTGGCCCGGTTAGTGGATGTTTTAAGGGTGGTGTTGAAAAGGTTTAAGGCGATGTGCATTTGGTTCAATAATCCGGGTTCAACGTTAGGTTGAGTTGGTGTAGGAACTGTCATGGGGGAACAGTATAGGTCAGAGAACTATTAAGAAAGATTTAAATGCTGTCTCAGTTAAGTTTTATAAAAGAGAACTTACAGTTGTAGAAATAAAATATAGATGCAAATCTAAGGCTCGTTCCAGTAACTGTATCATATTTTATAAAAGGGTGAGATGAAAGAAAAACATTTAGCCATTTATAAAGTAAAGTTCCAGCTGATGGAAAACTCACGACATAAACGGAAGAGGAAAATATGTAAGAAAATAATCAATGTAACAAAGAATATATGTAGAATTCTGAAACTGCAGATTGGTCTTACACAGCTGATAGCTGGTGCAGAGGAAAGGCAATAAACAATCACAGAACACCCAAATTCATTCGTTATAGTAGTGGTCGTACTAAATTATAACAAAGCACATTAATTATGAATATGAATTGAAATGTAAAATGAGATACGAGGAAGCAAACTTGTGATACAGAAGTGACGGAATTGAGAATCTCCAGATCTGCTTGTATTAACTCTCAATGTAAAAAATCTATTACAAAAACTTAAAAAGGGTCCAGCCTTGTTTATTTCTCTCTGGGGTATATTTATACAATTTCTACTAAGCAGGTTGAAACTCAATGGTCGCAAAAATTTCAGTTATGACAGAGGAGAGAGCAATCACTCCATCTCCCCTATTCTGTCTTCATCTAGTGCCAGGTGCTCGTCTTTGCGCGGCCTCGGTGCAGGCGATACATCTTTCCACGAGTTGAGATACGAGCTGTGAAGGTTCCGCTTGACAGCTGGCCTCGGCGAAGTAACATTCTCGGGCTAACCGCTGCATCTTGTCCCCCATTTGTGCATCAATGATGTCAAGGGCACTTAGTTGCGCACTGGGCTGGATCAAGTGCTGGTCAACTCGAGCCATGTCCACCCTATCCATCTGAGAGATATCAACAGAATCTCTCTCATCCTTCTCTTTCAGGTCGAGCGAGATCTGTTCTAAATTCATTTGCATTAATGTTTCTGCGTCGCCTTCACTATCCATACCCAACAGCTCACCATCTATAGAATTGAAGACCTCTTCTAATGAATTGGTCACCTTTCGGACCTGTTCCTTGCCCAGGGCAATGTTATGCTCCCAATCCTTCAACAAAATATTACCTCTAGTTTGTTCTGGGAGGATGAGTCCGGGAGAACCTGCCGAAACTCTATTGTCCGTCGCTATCACCGCATCCTGGAAGGCGACCCGAGCCGCTTCTGCATCTCTCTCTCTGACAGTCAGGTTCTCGAAAACCCGATGCATCAACAGACAATCCTCTCGGATTGTTCCTACTTTGGTGAGCAAACTCTATTGTGCAGAAGAGATCTTACTCCGAATCTCGATTGCTCGGGATTTAAACCCCTCAACATCGATCACCCAGCTTTCAACGCTCTCTACCTAAGCCTGCAGTTCTGCAATCATAGTCCTTTGTTGGCCCGCCTATATCCGACCGTCTCGGATCACTAGATGTGATTGCTCCATCTTGGCTTTGAGCGCTTCTATTTCATTTTTATCAGCTAGTCGGGCCAGTTCTATCTTTCCGCTCACCTGACCCTTAGCATTTTCTGTCGTCGAAGCTACTCTGGCTTCAAGAGTCTTGATCAGGCGATTCTTCCTTTTGAGTTGGTTTTTCAACACTCCGACCGAAAATTGATTCGCCGATGCATATGCTCCTAGCGTTCCTGCGATCTCCGTGGCAAATTGCATATTCTTTTTGTTCTTTCCATCGGTCATAACCTTGAACTTTTTAGCGGTCGATTCTCCCTCCTGGTAGAAATCCCTTTTCACCACCGCTTTTCTCCTTTTGTCAAAGAAGAACTCGTTTGGAGGAAGTTCTTCTGCTCTGATAGGCCTCAGTTCCTCATTGAAAATCCATCCTTCTTCTATATTTCCTTGCGTTGACTGCAAGGGGGTGACAGAAGTGATGGGTTCCCCAATTTTTTTCACTGCCTTTCCTGGGGTGTCGATCGGGTCATGCTTTTTCGGAGGTTTAGGGGTCTTCATCTCAGTTTTCGGATTCTGTGTCTTTGGCGGGTCCATATTTTGTGCCTCTGCTTCGGGCTTCTTCATTTGCTTCCCCTCGTCCTGGATTTTTCCTGAGCCGAGAGTTGCATCTTTGGGGCCTTCATCATCCTTTGGTTCTGTCTCAGAAACGCCCGGGCTCCCTCCTCGCAGTACAGTGGGAAGACATCTTCGTCTGTGTTCCTAAAATTTTAATACAAAGGCTATGTCTTCGGGTGCTAAAGATTGGATCCGAGCTAGCACTTCCTCATAAGACCTCGCCCCTCGGAAAATGTCATATGGAGGTGAGAACTCATGTTCAAAGCTCTTTAGACCACAATTAGCTAAATGGTTTCTTACAATTCTCTGGGGATCATGTTTTTTATACTCAATGGAGACCAAAATCAGGTCTTCCAGGGCTGTAGCCTCAGCTTTGGCATGCCCAAAATCCAATAAAGAATAAGAATTTAGTCGAATGGGAAAAAATAGCCATACCTTCTTTGAAGATGCTTTGAGTTCTTTACTCACCCCGCCGAACACTATCTGTCGGGCGATCTCGCGACAAGCCAGCTTGTCGGGGATGAACAGTGGTAGTGCAAGCGGGGGAATGGCAGCTCCGAATACTCTGAGGTAGGATAACTCTACCTCCACATAAAAGTCTGTTATACCATTCAGATTTGCAGCAATGCTATCCAAGATACGAGGTGGTGGGTGACCAAAAATGGCAATGTGCAGGGGCACCATCACCCAGTTGAAAATTTCATAAACGAATTTGTCCGCTTTATTCTCCCACAGTTTGTCGTGATACTCATGTATGGGTTTTTCTTGGACTGGATTCCAAGCCCAGCTCATCAAAGGGAACGGTGTCATGGAACATACAACGTCCATAATATATGCAGACATGAAAAATGGGGATGGTCTCCCACTTGCCTTCTGCTCCCGATACTCTGTGACCCGGTTGGCCAAGTTGTCCGAGAGTATCTTTGCCCAATTGAACGAGCAACCTTCTGCGACCCGAAACATGAGAGGCACCCACGCAATGTAGAAATGCGATGTGTCCTCTCTTCCGAATAGTCGGCATGTCATCATCGCCACATATTTGTACTGTGGCTCCAGCGAAGCAATTGAATAGACGCCCTGGTCATTTGCTCTGAATTTTGCGGAGTGCGAAACCCACTCCTTTATAAAAGCGGGCATTGTTTTGTCATATTGAGTGCACTCCTTCTCTTTGAATTCATCCAGGAATTCAGCACCATACGTGTATTCAAATGTCGTCGGGAGCTTATACATGGTTTGGATATGCTCCAGTCTAAAAGTCCCGACCGTGACCCGCTGGTCGTTCATGATAGTTCTGGTGGGTAATTCTATGTGATCTAATGACCATCGGATCATATCATAATATGGAAGCAACCATGGTCTGGTTGCTACCCTGTGCATTCCAGATTGAACAACTATCGTGTATTTAGTGTTCAGGTCATCCTTTTCATTGTCGTCAGAGTCTGAGTAATTCACCAACTCAGATTGCAGAATATCTAAAACAAACGACCAGCTAGGGAACGAGTCGACACTCCGGGGCGAAGTGTCAGAGACATTATCTGAGCCTTGACCTGCAACCTCGACATTCGCCTTTACTGCTTTCCGTGGAGCCATAGCTGAAGCTTGCGCCTTCGCCCTTCTTCGATAGAACTGCGTATACATGCAGAAATTAGTTCACTTGGAAAATGACGAGCTCTACGTGCTTATGAAAATGCTTTCCTTATAATAAAATGAAACTCTTATATATATTTGAAGCTTCGGTACTTTTCAAAATAAGCCTGTCAAATCGCAATTAGAAACAAATTTATTGCGTAAAATCCGATCTTATATTCGTGGATTCGCCCTAATTCTCCATTAATGTCATCAATTTTTGGCGGTTTGACAGTCAGTCAAAGTAGGGAGAGAGATGGCTACCTCAGGAAACGTGCAAGCCTCGGGGCACGGGATATATCTCGCCTTATCTTAAATTATCAAATATTACCAACATAGATCAATTTCTCGTCGTTCGCTACATCGTAGATTTTCTTTTAACATTTTGAATCTCCAACTCACGAGATCGTGAGGACCGACTTCAGTTTAATTAAAGGTAATCGTGATTTAAGGCATGATTAATTTCACAATCGTTTTACTCGTCGTATCTCGACTCGGAACTTCGAAGATAAATTTTTGGGAGACTAGTATGCCGAGTCACGAAACCACGAGATGGCGATAATTAAGACTTAATTAAGAGTAAGAAAATCTTGGATTAGGCGATTAATTAATCATGCTATAATTACGTCGCAACTTTGTGAGTCGGATTTTTAGACGCCATAACTTTCGAAAAGATAGTGCCGAGTGGCGAAAATCCGAGAACCAATTTAACCATGGTTAGCTTTTTGTCTTTAATCCTTGACCAGGGTTATCCCAAAAGTACCTCGTGTTCTCAGCTCTCAGGACTATAAAAATAAAAACTTGGGCTCGACGAACGCCGAGGCGTGAAACCCCGAAGACGTCTAATCATGAGTTAAAAGATTTTACCCTAGTTAATGTCTTGGGCAAAAATTTGAAAACGACTTCGTCGTTTCGTGACTCGGAACGTGTGAACTCAAGGATTAAAGTATCTGACTTGCGAGATCCCGAAGTAAAACAAAAAGAGCGATCATTCTTACGAAAGTGGACTTGTTTAGAGAGTAGAAAACACATCGTTGCTTACACAACAAGGTTGCAGAGTTTCCAAAGTTGTCGGGGGGGGGAATCAAAAGGCCATCTTTAGAATTTCAAGTATCCAAAATGAAAATTGTGACAGGTTAAAAACAAGGGCGGCTCCAACAGATGGTTGAAAGCTGGTTCAAGGTTTCAAGGTAAACATGAAGTTTAGAATAAAGCCAAGAGATATCCCACTGATTTGTTAAAGAGTAGCCACACAAATAGATCAGGCAAATAAAGAAAATTAAGAGAGTAAATATGGAAGTCTTCAATTTGTCAACCCCATATGGATTTATTATCTCAGAATGTAATTTAGAAACAAGAACATGTGCTTGAAAATCAAATCTTGATAGTAAACAATAATAGAAAAATCTTCATTGTATTAATTAAGACCAAGAAAACAATGCATTGCAATTGAAAAATGATCTCAAGCAAAAAAAGAAATAGAACATGAAATGAGAGAAAGTCTAACCATCAACATGTCTTTGCCATTAAGTATCAATGTAGAATAAATCTGTCTTACAAAGAGTTCAAAACAAGTCCTTGAGTGTCCAACTCTTCGACCTTCATAAAGTATTTCATATGTCTATTTAAACTATATAAAATATGACTACAAATCTTTTTTTCTAGTATGCAATTAGTAATAGGATCTGGTCAATATATATCTTCTAGGAGGATCAGCTCAAAACAAGCACCTACATTGCCAAAATAGTAAACAACTCTACAGCTTAACCCAAAACACTTTTACAACAACTTCTCAAATCCCACAATATTTGGAACTAATCTTGACTAAGTTATCCATTCAAATTATCAAAATTCATTAGGTCAAAACCAAATTGATCATCTTTTACTCCTTGAGTAAATAGAATCAAAACTTTCAAAAATTTGCATGAAGGGACTTCATATGGCTATCATGATATAATGATTTCACTGGCTTGGTAGTCCTTTGTTTCAGCTTGGTTATGAGCACAATATTGTGCCAATACAATTTGAAATTAGATCCTCGCAACTCCTTGAGTAGTGCCTTTTGTTCCTTTCTCTTTTTCTTGAAACCCTGTATCTTCTCCTGTTGTTTGGCGCTCCATTGCTCCACCTGAGATTTTTCTTTCTTTAACTTCTTCGCCATTTTTTGGAGCTCTTTAGTCTTGTCTTTATCACTTCTAACCTTAACTTTAAACTCTGGGAATTATTCTGCAGGTGCAGGTTTGTTTAGGTTTATAGCAACCTGAGGTTTTCTCAGTTTGATCTGGTATCTAGAGGATAATTTTGAGCTATGATCATCATCAAAACTATTTGAGTCCTTGGCCTCTGGAAGATATGGAATCTGATCTGAATCTACATAATGATAGTCTTTATCATCAGAAACCCCACCTGTACCTTTAAACACAGCTTCAACTTTTGATGATCTAGTGGTTGCTCTTGTCATAGGTCTTCTGGAATACTGAGCAACTTGTTTTCCTTTTCTTTGTGTCTTCCCCAAGTTCTTAATTTATTTATCATTTCTGTGCAAAAGAGGTATCTCTGCCTGTTCCTTAATACATGTTTTAGAATCTTCAGAATTGTCCTCTATGACTATAGGGTTCTCTTTTTTGATGGATGGATCAAACATAGCCTTAGAGTTTAACCTAAATTTGTTGACAACCCTAGTAGAGTTTCTCCTAGGGTATTTAGGCACCGGTGTAGGTTTCTTCTCTTTTTTTTTCCCTTAGCACTTTTCTTAATGGTTGATTTATGTTTATTCTTGACTATGGATTGAATTGGGTTAACATTATAGTCTTCATCCACATCTACTTCCATCTTTATCTCTGGATCAGGAAACATATCAATATCTGCATCATGTTTTGATTTCTTACCTCTACTGGTAGTAACTTCTTCCTAACCTTTACCTACAAGAGCATCAACAACGACTTGTTGAGTTTGCATCTTCCTTTTGTTGGCCCTTGTTACCTTAGTTGCATATGTTTCTTCTTTAATTGGGGATTCATTGACTGTACCACTATGTTTTTGTATAGATGATCTCTTCCCTTTGGCCTTTTTATATTTGCTTGGTTGTGGATCATTACCTAGAGACTGGATTAGCTAATCCTAGGGTCTCTGGACTTCATTCAAAGAGGATACAACCAATGTATTTATTAAAACTTGGGGAAAAATACTGCCTTTGGCTGTAGCAGGATGAGACTGCACCCTTTTAGACATTTTTGATAAACTCTTTAGCAAGAAATAGGGTAAATTGAGGGGATAATATCCATTGATGTGCATTAATATTATGATATAATAAATGTAAACCAGTGAGAACCTACCCTCGCATGTAATATACATGTGAATGATAATCAAAGAAGTATGCCATTCCTTTCTAATCCAGCTATGTGGTATTTTGTTTTTCCAATTAGGGCTCTATTTTTCTGGTATCAAGAACTGATTCACGAACTCCATTACCACATTCTCTTTCTTCCACCACCTTTCTCCACTAATTGGCAATTTGCAGGCTCTTGAAATTGAGTGTTCAGTCACCATTAACAACAATTTCTCAATCACAACTTCAAAACCATCAAAGTTATGTGCAAAGATCATTAAGACATGTTCATCGTGTCCCTGGAAGGTTGTGAAAAACTCAAACCAACCTATGTCTTTAAACCTCTGCGCCATTTGTGGGTAGGCTTCAAGCATTTTTTTTCCCTCAGGTTCCAAGCTTATGATCTGTTCACTCTTCTTCGGCGAAATGCTACTGGTATAGTTATGTAAAATGCTTTGCGTGATTTGGAACTGAGAATTTTAAAACCTGTGACTGTTAGAAAACAACAATCCCTTTTAATTCAATCTCTCCACACAACATCCAATATATTAGAGTAACAGGTGATAGTTTTGTTTAATAATATCGAGACATGTTTGATTTGATGCAAGTCTTGGCTGGTAAAACTCGATCCCTTACATATAATGGTTTAAACTGTAGCATCAACTTGATAAAAGATCGTGGAGAGCATGCAAATCCTCTAATCATGATTTGCGCAATTATGATAAGATTTGGGTTAGTTGGTGCATGTCAAAACATAATTATCCTTAGCACTGCAGGAATAACGCTATTCCTGTAGAGCCATTCATGACTTGGAAAAAAATTGAAATTTCAAAAGTGAAATAGACAAGTGATGTGACAAATCTCATCAAATCAAGTCCTAAACCTTCAAAAACTTAAGAAAATCATTTCAAAGTGCAAAAAATGCAAAATATAACAAATCAAACCGAGGGGTAAAAGTAAAAAATTCAAGCAACAAAGTATAAGCAGGGAGGATTTAGGATTAGGGATACTCACTTAATCAAGAACAAAGTTAGAGACTAACATTGGCTCCTTCTGGGGGTAAATTTTTAATGAGGAAACTATAATATTTGCAGACCAATGCCTTTACCTTGCTTCTGATTCTCTGGCTTCCCTGCTCTGTCATCCTTTATTTACATAACAATTGTGTAAAAACAATTCCATTGGGTATATGGAATCTTTATTGAAAGAAAAACCTATTGTATAGGCTGAAACCTTTGATAAATATTTAAAGAAAGTAATGTTTCAAGAACCTCTCATTCATCGGGCCTCCAAAAATTTCAGTGTCATCCAGATTATGTAAGAGAAAAGTATTGTTATTCATGACCTTGGCTATTCTGAAAGGACCATACCATAAGTTGTCAAACTTACCATATTTTTCTTTGTCCTCTCTTCTAGCATCCCACCCTAATACCAAATCTCTTTCATGGAAAAAATCTTTCTTGGTTCCCTTGTCAAATGTAGCTTTGAATTTTCTCTAGTGAACAACAACTTTCTAATCCATCTATTCTCTGACCTACTGAATTTCAATCATCTGAAAAACTCTCTTTTGGATATCATTGGGTTCTTCTAACTCTTCCTGCAAAAATTTTAAAATTGGTAAACCCAATGCAGTTGGGAAAATGGATTTTGTTCCATACACCATCTAGAAAGGGGAGGTTCCAATAGACTTCTTGTTACTAATACGATCAACCCATAGGGAAAACTTTAACTTGGAATCCCATGACCTTTTGTTTTCTGCAAGTAATTTTTTGATAATCCTTATAATACTTTTATTGGAGGACTCTGTTAACCCTTTTCCTTGGGGATAGTAAGGAGTAGAGTGGACCAATTTGATATTATACTTATTGCAGAAATAAATCATGGAGTTTGATTTGAAAGCTTGGGCATTATCAGTAACTAGCTTCTTAGGACAACCAAACCTAGACAAAATATGTCCTTCAAGAAATTCCATGATTACCTTGTCTTTTGCATTTCGACTTGGAATTGCTTCAATCCACTTTGTAAAGTAATATGTGGTTGTAAGAATCCACTTATGTTGTCCATAAGATGAAGGGTTGATTTCCCCGATGAATTCCAAGCCCCACTGTTGAAATGGCCCATGAGAAATGATGGGTTTCAGAGGCAGATACATAAGTATGCTTTTCTACAAACTTTTGACAGGGTTCACATGCCCTGACTTGAGCAAAAATGTTTGAAAACATGACTGGCCAGTAATAGCCTGCTCTGAGAATCTTGAAAGAAGTAGCCTTCCAATGGTGATGACCTCCACAAACACCATGGTGTATATCACAAAAAAATTGTTTAGCCTCTTCTTCATCAACACACCTCAACAAGATCCCATTAGGATATTTCCAGAACAGGATTTGATCAATAATGCAATACTTTATTGATTTTAATTTAAGTGATCTAAACTTTAATTTATCCAATTCAGGAGGAGATTGAAGATTCAGCAAAAAAATTACAATATCTGTGTACCATGGTGAAGAATCATATTTGTTGTTTACCTATGATCCAGTTTCTTCAATCTGGAATGAAGAATTTTGTGATTTACTTGATAGATGATACAACCTAATTGCTTTGCAATTTGACTCTGTCATTAATTTATCAAGGCCTTGACCTCTTATCAGCTGAGTGGGCTTTATATTCCGATTGTACTCCAAAAATTTTGTTATCCATTTTCCCCTCTTTCCTTCACAATCAGGTTGAACTAAAATTTCTTTGACTAAACTACTTGGCACATATGCGGTGATCTCAAATTTTAGAACATATACCCTAAAATATTTTAAAGCCTTCACCAGAGCATATGATTGTTTCTCCATTATATCATATTTCAGTTCAGAGTCTCTGAGAGTTTTGTTGAAGAAGGAGATGGGTTTCTCATATCCTTAATCATTTCTTTGTAGAAGAACGACAACTATGGTGTCTTATGAGGCAAATGAAAAAATCATGAATTCTTTGGAGTAATCTGGACTGATGAGAACATGGGCTTGAACCAGAGCCTGCTTAATATTCTCAAAATAAACTTTAGCTTTTGGTATCCAGTTAATTTCTTCATCCTTTTTCAACATATCAGTAATGCACTTGATAATCTCTGCAAAATTGGGTATAAATCTCCTTTAAAAATTTATCTTACCTATGAAGGATTGGATAGACTTCTTGTTTCTTGGAATATCTATCTGCTGGATAGATTTTACTCTTTCAGGATCTATCTTAAGGCCTTCTGGTTAAACAATATGTCCCAAAAGTTTTCCTTCTTCCATGGAAAAATGGGATTTTTGGGTTAAGTGATATACTGTACCTCTTGCATTTCTCAAAAGTCTACTTCAAATGTTGTAAATGTTCTTCATCAGATGTTGAAAATATAGTGATGTCATCAATATAAATAACCACAAACCTATCTTTCTCACCAATAAAAGCAATGTCCATATCCCTCTAAAAGGTTGCCCCTGCATTCATCAATCCAAAGGGCATCTTTTCATACATGAAAGTGGCCCATGGAGTGGTAAAAGTTGGCTTCTTCTTGTCCTCCTCCATTAATGATATCCGGTTGTACCATGATTAGACATCAAGCATATAAATCTTCTTTTCCACTACTACTCTCTATAAAATATGATCCATTTTTGGTAATGCATAATTGTCCTTTAGGGAGCACTTGTTCAAATTCATGAAGTCCACACAAATCCTTATTTCTCCACTCTTCTTCTTGACAGGTACTAAATTAGCTACCCACTCTAATTATCTCAGTGGCACTATAATTTTGGCATCCAATAACATTTTCATCTCTTTTTCTATTATGGGTAAAAACAAAGGATTAAATTGCCTAGACTTATTCTTAAAAGGTTTTGATCCGGGCTTCAGAGGAATATTGTGTTGTATAATCTATGTATCAAAAACCTTTAGGTCTTCATAAGACCAAGAAAATACATCTGAATACTACTTCATCAAATTGACATATATGTCTATGTTTGTTTAACAGTTTTCTGGATAATTTAACCATCCTGGGATTCAAATCAGAACTGATATCACAATCCACTACATCAATCTCTTATGTCTCGATAATAGCCTTTCTGGAAACATCGTTGTGATCAAACAATCTCTCAAGTGGAACCAAACCTTTAGGCAGATGATTTGTTTTCAATTCAATGATTTTGTGCCCAGCAACGTTGTCTTGAAGAACATTTGCAACATGTACTTCTACATCATCATCTTCATTGTCTTGATCTATTGAAATATTGGAAAATTCTTCAATAGTCTTTAAAAATCTTTGAATCTCCTGATCATCTTTGAAAACCTGCCAATTTTTTATGTTATCTGGTATTGAGGTTTTGTGTCTAACCTCAATCTCAAATTTTAAATTAGGAAACATTGGGTCTTAATGTTACTGGTTGCAAGTGCCAAAGAGTCAGCCTATTGATTCAAATTCTTGTGCACAAAAGTAATGTTGAATTCCAAGAAGAAGTTATCCACATAATCCCACACTTCATTCCTATATTGTTTTAACCTTTTTTGTTTGGTTTGATAAAAAAAATTGATCTGATGGATAATGAGTTCTGAAGCTCCAAAAACAGAAAGTTTATCTATACCCATATCTTTAGCAGCTTTCAATCCTAACAACAAAGCTTCATATTCACTGATGTTATTGGTTGTATCAAATTCAAGTTTATATGACATAGGAATAACTTCTTGGGTAGGATAAATGAAAACAATCCCATCTCCAGAACCTTCTTTTGAACAAGCCCCATCAAAATACATTTTCCAGACAAAATTTTATGCATTGTCTCCAACTGCAAGTGTTATTTTTCTAACTGATGTTTCTGCCATCTGATCACCAATATGAAAAATAGAGGAGTCAAGTTCATCTTCTACAACATATATAGGATGATTACTAGGGTTTTCATGATCACTTACCAAGTAAGCCAATATTACTTCCCTGTACAATCTCTGATGTTCTCCACCAAAAACAGGAATGGTAGAATAATTGAGATCCATCTGTAAAGTGCCTCCTACTTTTTTAGCCCAGGATCTTGGCAGAAGCATTCCAAATTTTGGAGGTATGTCAGCCACAATAACATCCAATACCACACTTTTCATAGGTAATTGGGAGAGAGGAAAAACCATGTCCTTGATGAGTCCCAGACATTTAACTTTCCTGGAGTCAAAAGACTATAGGTCAAGGTAGGGTTTAGTGATGTCTAACCCTAATTCATCCATTACCACTTTTGGCATAACATTGTGTGAAGCCCAAGAATACATGAAGCAGTTATGAAATATTTTGTCATAAATATTTAGTGATATGTAGAAAGGAGGAGAAGCATAAGTCATGTATTCAATATGAGGTCCAATGGTTATAGCAGAATTCTCATTTTCAAGGTTGATAGTATCTAAAAAGGTGACCTAAGCAGGGGATTGTAAATCCTTGAGAACAATCTTCCTAAAAGGCTTTGTTTTCATTAGTTCTGTCAGAGGTACATAAATTTTAATCGTGTTGATTTCATGCTCCAGGCTGAAAGAAGAAACAACCTTTTATGTTCCTTTAACTCTGTAGTACTAACCTTGGCTGGTTGCTTTAATTGCTAATTGATTTGAACCCCAGGACTGTCTTTATTGATTTTTGATTTGACTAGAGTATTGGCCTTCTTTGTTGAAACAGGTGCATCCATCTTAGGTGTATTTGATCTGGATCTGAGATCATATTTATTTCTTTTAGGTTTTTTCTGGATAACTTCATCAACATCCCCTTCTTCAAACTGATTTAATATCAAAGCATCTTCATAATCATGTTGTGTCAAATGAGTAGGGAATGATTCTGAATCATTTAAATGCACTGCAAGGTCATCTTTAGTGTCATCTTCTTCTTCCACCTCTTATGTTGCATTATTTTGGAAAGGAGGCAAAACTTTTTTATCTTATTGATTCTTCCTTTCTCTTGGTAAGATTTGAGGTACATTATTTGGCCTCCTAAACTGATTAGGATTTTTGTATCCACCTTCCTGTGTAGGTCTACTGGGATGTTTTTGTTCCATTTTCAACCTAGCCATCTCATATGTCAAGGTTTTCAACATTTTATCCATTTCATCCATCTTAGAATCAGATGTTGTATGAGAAGAGGAAGGAATCTCTTCTTTTTGTTTTTTCCTGTCTCTATCACCTCTGGACTTTAACTTGTCTATTGCCAGTTTGTTGGATTCTACCTCAAAAGTTGCTTCCTGCATTAGGCTCAGAGTGGCAGAACTTCTTTCTCTTAGTAACAGAGAAAATTTAGAATCAAAATCATTGGAAAAGGTGATTTTGGCTGATGTTTTTGAAGGCTTAATTTCATCTGGAATCTTACTATACATTTTATTGAACCTTTTAGTAAAATCAGATATGGATTCACCTTGTTTCCTTTTTAAAGCACCAAATTCAATAATGTAATATAAGTAGTCCTTCTTATCTCCCCAATGTCTTAAAAAGGTGTTATCCAAAGCATCAATATCAACAATTGAATTAGGTGGCAAGCTCCCGAACCATTTTCTTGCTTCACCATCTAAACTCTGCACAAAGAGTCTCATCTAAACATTTGCATGCTCTATATTAAAATTTTCTGCAAAACTATAGAAAGAATTTAAATGCTCTTCAGCAATAACTCCTCCTTCTTCATTAAATCTGGGCAAATATTTCATATAATCATTTGGTGGGAAAGCATACATGACTTGTGGCAGGATTAATGGTGCATATATGGCTGCAACAATTGCATCCATTCTATTAACAACCATATTTGCTATGTTTGGTGTTTGAGCTTTAGGAGTAAGCAAAATAGGTGATGTAGAAAGATAAATGGTCCCTTGTGTGGATCAACCTAGTTGAACTGATATAAGTTCTTGATCTTCAGAAAACAAAGGTTTCTTTTTTGGAATAGAGCAGGATGATGGTCCTAGAAAAAGAGGGTTTTCAAAAGGGGAATAACGCGGTTTAATTTCTTCAAAAGAGAAAGACTGAGATGATGAAGAGAGTGTTTCTGGTTCACTTTTAATATCTTTGTTGTAATCTCTTAAATCTTAAGGTACAGACAAAGTATTTTCTTGTTCCTCTTCAATGAGCTCAGGAAACAACTTCCATTGATTCAGATTTAGTTTTGAAATAATCGAAGGAAAGGAAACTGTAATAGGCTCAATGATAGGCTTAATTTCACTTTCAGGAATCACTTCTTCATCTGATTGGAGTTTGATAATTTCATAAGACTGTCCTTGAGAACTAATTGAAGGAAATTTTCCCTTTGAGAGAGAGGACTATCCAGGAATAATTTTAGGTTTTCTTGATAATTTCTCAAGGTCTGGTACTGTTGCAATAGACTCTGGGTCTGGGTTTTTTCTGGTAACTGGTTTCTTTGTAGAAGATGAGGAAATTGGAGGAATTTTAGGTCCTTTACCTTCTCTTTTAGGAGCTAGAATTTCCACAGAGGAATCTCCGAGTGAAAAAATCACAGTCTCATGTAATTGTCCAAAATCTTGTTCACCATCAAGATTTGAATCTAGTCTTGTTGTTTCCCCAGGGAAGATATCTTCGTTTCTTTGTCCCCAGTAGTGGTGCCAAAAGATGTTAGTCCCTAAAGTTGCACTTGACTGTGAGAGGGAAATCTATGGCATCATCAGGTTATTGCAATAATATTTTAAGGGTTTTATGAATTGGTTTTTTAGGATGGTTGAAAGATGGTTCAAGGTTTCAAGGTAA
>SNQJ01S0068303.1:103930-122428 GCA_010110895.2 Picea sitchensis | reverse complement strand
GGAAAACTAGGCATGAGGGAATATTTGAAGGACCCAAGAAGTGGTGGTGGGATTTGATTTGGAAAATCAAAGCACCACCAAGATGAAAAATTACTATCTGGATTTTCCTTAACAATAAGCTCTTGATGTGGGACAATATTTTAAAAAGGGGCTAGTGTGGGCCCAACCGATGTTCTTTATGTAAAATTGATTTGAAATCTATCACTCACTTTTTTCTTTTTTGTCCTTATGCAGTCCAGGTGATGAAGTAGGTAAAGGAAAATATGAAATCCAAATCTTATTGAAATAAGGACAACTTGGAGGATTGATTTGAGGAATGGTTCTAGGATAGGTCGTTTAATCTTTATGCAGGTCTCCCCATTTTACTTCTCTCCAACATATGGTGGGACCTGAACAATTGAATTTTTAAAGGAAAGTTAGTCTCGCCAGAAGTCATAGCAGCCATGACTCTAAACCATGCAACAGTGTTTAAAGACTCCCCAAAGGAGAAAAATCCATGGGTATCAGTAATTCCCTCTATTGATTATGAGGTGCCATGGGGATTTTTTGACAGATAAAGTCAAGGGCGTCCCCCTTTATGTGGAGTTGGGGTAGTATTGTACATCTCTCACAATCATTACTTGTACATCAGAGACGCTCCAGGAGAAGGACCAACAACAGAGCCAAATTTATAGTTCTTTGGACCCTTTTAGAAACAAAAAAAAGGAAGGATGTGAGGGAACTTCAGATTATGGGAGATTCAAAATTAGTCATAGACTGGGCAAGACAGGAAAACGCAGCTCAAGACATCATACTAGCTCCAATCATGAGATCTATCAAGTTATCTTTCCAGTCTTCTGAATGTTTTTCCTTTCATCACATCTTATGAGAAATAAATGTCAAAGAATATGAGCTATAAAAAGAGGCCCTTGCCCTACGTGTGGGGGAAATGGGTTTTTATGAATTCATCGAAGGAGAAGAAGTGGAAGAAATGCAAATTAGGATGTAAATCCTCATCTTTATAGATTCTTTTTTGATGGAATGTTTTGTAAATGGCTGTGTATAGGCAAGTATGGAGGTTGTTGGAACCTTTTTTTTGGTATATGGATATGTATAGACAGGTAAGGAGGTTGACTAAACCAGGATACCGCCCGAGGGGTTGTTTGAAACGACACTAAAAATGGTCTATATAAGGCTGACAGTTTGGATTGTAACAAGTATATTTCTTTTTGGAAAATAAAATCATGATTATAAACCCCGACTATATACCATAAATAAAAAATTGATAAATTCACGGTAATCCTTATCAAACAAAATTTTGATTTGATCTCTTTTCTTTTTTATTAAAATGATGCAAATGTCATATACCCCTTCAAACTATACCATAAAATTTGGTGGGTCTGCACTATATCATACATGAACTTGGGTTATTTTGTCAAAAAACAAATATGTGGTGCTCACGGAGTGATATAACACTTACCAAAGATCAAAATAAAAAATTTAGTAACAATGCCAATCGCCCGCCATGGTTTTATACCATATAACAACTTTTTTTCGAATGGTCGTCGACTTGGTGGAGGAATAGTAAAGTTGTCGCTCTTAGTGGCTAGTTATGGTGGTGGGCGACGATTTCAATGTGCAGGACGAGGGGAGTCCACCGCTCATAGAGGAAATTGGGCATGAGGTTCGAGAAAATGGTTGATGAAAAAGAGGGGTCGCGACCGATAAAAAAAATTATGTGGTGATTTTTTGTATTGGAAATGGGGGGTGAGGTTGCGGGTTCGACCCCCTCCTCAATGACGCTATATATTTACCAAAAACAAACACATAAGTCAACACTTTCAGTGTGTTTTTTTTGTTTTTTTAGAGGGTCAAGGGGTTTTTTGGTTTTGGCTTTGGAATTTGTTTATTTTTGGTTTTGTTATATGGAGGAAGGAGAGAGGAGAAAGGGGTTGTGGGTTCCAAACCCACCCCCTTCACTCTTCAACACAAACTCATCCCTCTTATGAGCCAAAAAACCATACACATGCAAATCAAACTGATGTAATTGGATGGAATACATTCCAACCTCCCTTGAACTCAAACAAACATCAGCCTAGAATTATTTTTAAAAGAGGGCTTGGGGTTTGGGTCTAGTTCCCAAGAGGGGTTCAAATCCTCTCCCTCTTGCAATTTTTTCACTAACAAAAACTACTCAAGCATCCACAAATCTAAACTAACACTCAGCCATACACTAAAAACCAACTAGGGAACATCATAATTTCTTATAAGAAGAATTATTTAGATTTTGAACCAATTCAAACAATGGCATACAATCCAACACATACTTAGGGAAAATCCATCATACCAGCAAAAAGGACATCTCTGAGCAACCCAAGCCAATTGTTTAAATAGGAAATGGACATGGGGTACCTTCTCTCTATCGTTTAATGGAAGAATATATGGTATTTAACCTTTGAATCCCTTTGTTTCCCTTGACCCAGCCTTAGAACCAGGACTCCCTCCCCCTCCAGTGAACCTGTCAAATGAGCCTAAGAAAGAGGGGGCAAGGGCTTTGTATTTTCCCAAAATAATTTATTTTTCATTTTTCATTTTTTTGCATGGGATGGGGTGCATGGCATGCCCATGTGCTCCTCTTTTTTTTTTTGAAATGTGTGTCAAGTCAACCCTTTGACTTTGACTCCCACTATTGGAGACCGAGAATGAGGTCAGATGGGATGAAGTTGAAATGCGACTTGAGACACACTATCGGAAAGGTTCCGACGATCCTGTCGAGATTGCATTGTTGTCAATCTAATATTTTTCTACCTAGGCCCTTAATTTTAGCTAGGAAGATATACTCTCTGAAACCTTGATTTCCCAATGGGGCCCACAAAATGCCCAAACTTGCATAATATGCAATATCGTCATACAATATCCAATCAGAGAAAATAAAGTATCAACGGAAAGGTCTCGTCGAGTACTTCAACAAAATGCATGAAATTATGAGGTGAGGTTGTTACGTGCTTCTTTGACTGACCCAAACCTCTGCCATGTAAGTTGGTTAAACCATCATGGCTCAACCAATTAAGGGATTTGTGATAGCTCTAACTAGGCCATATGATGTCGTAATGTGGCACCATTGGAAAGGTATTTGAGTCCACTATAGCATGGAAATTTTTATTTTTTGATTCTAATCCTATCAATAGTAATTTTTTAACTATGAGCCATTATTACCAAAATGGCCTCTAAAAATAGTCATGAAATTCCGAAGGCTCGTTCTCAACAACCGAGGGTCAAAACCAGTCATATGATATACCATTAGAATGGTATCACACTTCCCTGTATAACATCTNTTTTTTAACTATGAGCCATTATTACCAAAATGGCCTCTAAAAATAGTCATGAAATTCCGAAGGCTCGTTCTCAACAACCGAGGGTCAAAACCAGTCATATGATATACCATTAGAATGGTATCACACTTCCCTGTATAACATCTAGACCTGATTTTCCTTTTGATCTAGATATCAAACATAAATTGATAAGGAAATCACAACTATGAATTTTGGCCATTTAGGAGGCATGCAATTCATGTCTTTCATAAACTAGTCATACAAACTCATAATCAAGCAAATGATATCTCATTGGAAATATTATCTTGATCCTTGTAGGGTACCACCATTGTATTTTTAATAAAATGAACAAAAATCATCTTATATTCTATGAAATATCATGTGTATATGGGACCCACCCAGTGACCAGTGAAAGGGGCCAACGTTAAATGTTTTGCAAACTGAGTCCTCAACTCATGAATTATGAATTGAGAAGCCTTGACATAGGGAATTATGATATGTGAGGGTTTCAAAACTCAAAAATAATACCAGGATGGCCTCCCTTAGGGGAAAAATATTATGGGTCCAAAACAAGTCGATCAAGGTCGAATTAGGCATGCTTGGGTGTCGACAAGAATAATATCAATGACTATTATGAATATGCCCAATAGATGATAATAGGCTAGGGATAATTGTAACTCTAAAATCCATTTATCCCTACTAACTCTGTTATTGATAATTGATACATTAACCAAACTGAAATTTGAAACCTACAACTAACCTGAACTGGGATTGTAGTATACTTAGGGGTAATGGGGGGTTGAAGGGCCCATAGTGATAATAGTGGAGGTCATTCAATGTAAGGTGGAGTAGGTACAATATGTTATTAAATAAGTCCCAATATGGTAGTTATATTTATTGAATATATGTAATAAACACCATCATTAGTAAGCAAGGCCTATTGTAGTAGTGTGAACACAATAAATGTGAGAAGGCCTACTAGAAAGTTTTTTTTCTAGAATGTTCTTGGGTGGTAGGTATTATTATATAAAGGGGTGTAAACAATGTAATGAGCATGGTTGATGAGTATTGTATTTGGATTGTATCTCAATAGGAGGTTTCCTCCTCGAAGAGGCAAGTGAATAGGAGTGGATCCCTTCCTTAAAATGATCAATTGTAAGGTGTTTCCCTAACTTAAGGATTTTGGTATTAATAAAGAGAATTTATATCCTATTGGATATCTTGTGTGGTGATTTTATGCTCATATCTTTGGTACGTAACAATTGGTATCAGAACACTTTCTTTGGTTGAGAAAATGGACAAATGTTTTTCTATTTTGCAGGTTTTCAAACGAAGAATAAAAAGAAGGTCACAACACTTAGGTCAATTCATGTATATTTTTTAATTTAATATGGAGAAAATGGTTGTAAATTTGAATTCCTCTCAAAAAAAAAAAAAAAGAGTTCGATAGATCGAGATATTGTTGATTTAAAATCAACAAATTTTCAGGGTTTTTCCAAGGATGTCTATGCAATTTGCAGGTTTCTGTAGCAATTAGTGCATAATTTTCCCAAAAAAAATTGTAGATCTGAGTTCTTCTCGCAGAATTGACCACTTTAAAAAAAAAAAACATCGTCCGAATTCGAGCTCCGGAGGTGAAGATATCGTTGATTTAAAATCAGCAATTTTCAGGGTTCTTTGGTGACGACCTTGAGACTGCAGAGCTCATAAGTTTTGACAGGGTGCTCAGATTGTTGTCAGATCAATGCCATTGGATAGAGGATTTTCAAAGATTTATTTTGGTATATTTTATGTGGTGCTTCTAATGGATATGTCGTGCGCTACAGTCTCTGAAAAATTTCACTCTCAAATCCTCTGAGATATTTTGAGCATAAAAACAAATTTTCAAAATATTCAAGAGACCATAGCTAAAATCCATGAGAGATATATTATGGAGATCATCACAGAAGAATATAATCAAGAAATATATGCTTGGTATGATTTCGAGGTTGATTGTGATGATTGGTATATGGATTTTTGTCATTTATGGGATGACAACCACTTTCATATTCTATATGATGAGTCTACTCCACCTTATGTAGAGAGCATCAACCCGAAGCCAGTTATGACTACAAGTGTTTAGTCTGCATATTCTACAAAGGTATTCTTCATTCCATATTCAGTATCAACCCTTTAAAACTATGTGGATGATCTTTTTATATATCGCCCTGTCATTGGTGGGTATTGTGAGCATATTAATTGGTCATTCGTGGAGCTCATGAGTCATTAGTTGGGTGTCATATTCAACACTCGTACATGGGACCTTGGTTTATAGTGAATCTTGGACTACTTCAACATGATGGCTAGCACTTTTACATGAGACCCCGATTCTCTATCCTATTTCAACATTACGATCCACACTCATCCATCGGACCCTGGTATATGGTTGTACTTCCTCACAACAAGTGTTGAGGACAATGCTTTCCTAAGGGGGGTGGAATGTAGTATACCTAGGGGTAATGGGGGGTCGAAGGGTCCATAGTGATAATAGTGGAGTCCAGTCAATGTAAGGTGGACTAGGTCCACTATATTATTAAATAAGACCCATTATGGTAGTTAGATTTATTGAATATATATAATAAATACCATCATTAGTAAAGAAGGCTTATTGTAGTATTGTGAACACAATAAATGTGAGAATGATTACTAGAAGGTTCCACCTACTAGAACGTTCTTTTTCTAGAATGTTCTAGGTAGTAGGTAGTATTGTATAAATGGGTGTAAACAATGTAATGAGCATGGTTGATGAGTATTTTATTTGGAGCGTAACTCAATAGGAGGTTTACCCCTCGAAGAGGCAAGTGAAGAGGAGTGGATCTTTTCCTTGAAAGTATCAATTGTAAGGTGTTGTCGTACCTTAAGAGTTTTGGTAGTAATAAAGAGTAAACCGTTTATATCTTATTGGATATCTTGTGTGGTGATTTTATATTCAAATATTTGGTACTTAACATAGACCAAGTGACTTAAAATCAACCACTGATACTCTTCTAGTGTCTAATAAGTCACTATGTGCTCGAATGAACCTGTGAAAGTAATCTCCTAATACTCTTTAATGGGCAAGGGTCATAGTAACTATGACTCCTAACATTGTCTTTGAGTGGAACTAAAGTTTGATTTGTTTCTCAGAGCAACCCTCCTATTAGCTCGAGAATCTATAGAATAAAGAAACATCATGTTGATCCCAAAGCCGATTTTTGGGTCAGCAGTGTTTGCTTAACTTCTATGACATGTTTGCATTTATTAACTTGCACAACAAGCCTATGTTGATTGCTAATTTTAGTTTTAGTTTAATTGGGTGTGTAACAGTGTTGGTTAAGTATACAAAAACATAAGTGATGTTATACATGTGAGCTCAATGCTCACGATGAAATATATGCTCGTCTAAGTGTTCATCTTTCGATCCTCCTACTATCTATAACAATTGTAGTCACCCTTCTTAAACTTAGACACGCCATCGCCAAATTCCACCACCACTCCCAACAATCACATCATGGCACAACCTTAATAACATAAAACAAATAATAAAATATTTATATAAAAATTTGTGAGAGGATTACTGGATGTATCTCAATATCGGAAAATCAAAATCCTTGTTCCTGAGTAATCCATCCCATCTCTTAGTCGACGAGAATTTAACTAAAAGATGGTTTGGTTCAAGCTCTGGCACCAAGAATTCCCCCAATTACAAGATGTCTATGGATTCATATTTGTTGTAGAACCACACCCTCTGCGTTTTACTCATGCCTTCTTTCTTCTTGCTATACCTAGGAACCTAAATTTCCAATTATTGTGGTGGTTATTTGTAGACTAAGTTTTTGGTCGATTTTTCTATAAAGGGGGTTGGCAACTTGGGCAGACTAGATCATTCCATACTGAGTGCTACTCTCCACTGAAAGTTCACATCAAAGTGTAGAATGCAATACATTGACGTTCATTAGCCACTCTACAAGGTTTCTACTAGGAACTGAAGGTGAGGCAAGTGGAATCATAATATTTTTAAAATTTAATTGCAACCATGAAATTGGAATCATGATATTTTTAAAAATCAATTGAAACTATGAAATTCGAAGGCTAGTGAAATCATGATGTTTTTAAAAATTAACAAAAACCATTACATTTTCAAATTTTGTGATCTTGATACTCTTAAAAATTAATTGAAACCATGACATTTTCAAATTTCAGAATCATGATATTTTTTAAAATTAATTGACACCTTGACATTTTCAAAATTTGGAAACACATTTTTTTCCAGTGCACGAGAAAAATGCTCTCTCTCTCATGTGCTCCAAACAGTGAAATATTAATACTTATCAGTTGTTTAGACTATCATAAATTGAAACCAAAGTTGGTATGTCTTTATTACAAGATCTCAGATATGCTATCACTTATACCAAATGGTAAATGTCCTGTGAGTTTTTAAAGATTTTTCAACGTTTAGTTTTTTGGATATCAAAAGTAATTTAAGAATTTACTTTGAATTCAAAAAAGAAATTTTGAGTGGTTATTGTTCGCTTTACAACATTAGTTTCTTCCTAACTCAATGATCGAGAGTTGGATCACATACTATTGTAAATCATCTAACCTTAACCTCGCAAATGAATAATGACCTATTGCAATTTAAGATCATGCCCAAAACCCAAACACCTATTAATTTAAGATCATGCCAAGAACCCAAACACATATCACTTCAAACTTATCATTATATTTTTTTAAATTAATTGAAATCATAATATTTTCAAAATATGGAAACACGCCTATCAATTTAAAGTTCCGAACAACAAAACTTATCTCTTGTATTGAAAAATTATGAGGAGAAGGTTTATAAAGTGAATGTGTTAATACATGAGGTGGATTGGCATTGCACATTTGAAACCTCCATCACACGAAACGAATGATTCATAATTCATATGTATAGAACATAATTCAAAGCATCTTGTGTGGAGTCATGAAATGATGGGTATATGTTGGCACAGGGGCAGACCCAGGGTTCAACGCTTCAACCACGCACCAACAAAACCCGAACTACCAGCCCTTTCGGCAACACCTGTGAAGCAGATGAAGTCTCACCCGAGGTAGAGGCAAGGGGGGTTGTAGGACTCAAGTGTCTACAACCTAGATAGGACACCGATCTATGATCATGATGCTTAATAGATCACTTAGCCTATAGTATGCATTCAGTTATGATTCTTATTCACATCGCAGATTAACCCTAATTATATATCAATGCAGTATTAATCAATATCAAACACATCTAAGCATTCAACACATAGCATCAAAGAAGATATAGCATTTAGTCATGTATCAAGCACTAACCACTAATGGATCTACCTATCATATATCCAGAACAGTGCACTAAGCAAATATAAGCATAACCATCATGAACACATAACACAAAGAACCATAACATAGGATATACGTGGTTCACCCCAGTGTGGGGCTACATCCACCAACTCTTCTTCTTCTTAATTAGCTTCTTCTAATCTTCTTACATGCACCAAGCCACAGATCCAAATCCGCAAAGGATAGGAGATCCGCGCACACCTCACTAGATCCTCCTTCCCTGGAATAGGTCAAGGCATAAATCCAACTACAACCACTTGCACTTAGCTCTGCAAGTCTCACATACAGTATGCACAAAGCATTCAACAACTATTCGCACTTAGCAACCCTCACAGGTTCTTGCACAAAGCTAATCAGAATTACTTCTTACATCGCTTAGCTAATTATTTATATATTACAAAAAGCGCCTAAACATGGGTAAACCCATGGGCCGACATCCCATACACGTTACATAAACTCTAAAAGCCAAAAAAGATTGCAAAAAGGGCGAGATCCCATGATCTCCGCTTCACTTGGGCGCTCCGTCTTCGACCAGCCTGTCGAAGTCCCAAAAATGGTCAAGCACGACCAAGGTTCTCTCAAAACTTAGTCGAGGGCCAACAGGCCCCCAACACTCACCTGTGACTTGTCCTGAGTTTCTCTGATATGGGAAAAACTGCTTCGAAGGCCTCAAGATGCCTCGACTTGCTTCTTCGCCAGAGCCTTCTTCTCGGTGAACTCCTAAAGTACTTGCTCGGTGACAGGCCCTTCCAGGTGCTATTCTACTATTCCGACCACCTGCTCCAACTGTGATCATTTTCCCTCGAGCTCTTCAAAAAGTGTGCAGACTTCGTGTTGCACCAGCTAAAGTCTTTATGTCACCTCCATCACTCTGCTCTGGATGGCAGTGACCTGTTATTGAACTGCACATTGCTCCTGTGACCTTTTCATCTTCTCCATTGCTGTAAGAAGTTTGAGTTGTGCTTGCATGGTGGAAGCCTACTGCTTCACCTCCTGGAGTTGTGCTTCTAGTCTCCTCATCTTTGGGTCTTCTGCAAGGCGCTCGTAGGTTTGCACACTTTGATCACTAAGTTTATTTCATTCTATGACCAACGCCATGATTCTTTCTACAGCGCTCTTGGCAGTTTCTTCCCTTTGATCTTGTACTTCCTGCGGAGTGCTAGGCACTGCTTGAAGTTCTAGCTCTGCTACTCTTGCTTGAAGCTACTGAATGGCTTCAGCAAGCTTCCCCACTTGGCTCTCAGTTGTCTCTTCTTCCATCTATTCCAAGCCTGGAACAGACCTTAATGCTCTAGTCACTGCCTCTCTAATCCTAATTTGCTCCGCGAGTAGTTGATCTTTCTCTTTATGTATTTTCTCTTTGTCCACTTCGAACTTCGCCTGAAGGTCATCTTTCTCTTGTTGCGCAACCTGAAGTTGCTCTATGGCCTACTCCTTTTCTTGCCTCAAGGCCTTTGTAGCATGCTCCTTTTCTTCTTGGACATGACGAAGTCGAGTCTCTATTGCATCTGCTAACCTTCACAATTGGGTGGGCTCATTCCCTAATTCTACATTCTCTGTTGACGACGGCCCAGTAGACACTGTGCGGCTCGAGTAGATGGCTTGTTTCACCCCCGTCAGCTCCACCTCGATTCTGTCATACATTGTCTCCTGCTTTGCTTCATGTCACTGCAAGATACCCTCTGAAGCATCTTCTACAGCTGTGATGATGAGGTCAACATCATCCACTGTGAGCACATTTTTTGACTTGGGCTTGTTGGCTCGGGATTTCTTCTGTGCTGAGGATTTCTTCGGAGAAACCTTCMTTTTCTTTGATGTCTCTGCCTCTGCTAGGGGATCCTTTGGCGGTGTTACTTCGCCATTTTTTTTCTTGTCTTCTTCCCCTTCCTCTTCTTGGTTTACTTCATTGCCTCCTCCTCCGCCAGGTGAATCAGGCGCAGTTTCCTCTGATGCGTTGTCCTTCTCTTCACTGTCTATGTCCTACACTTCCTCCTTCTTCTTCTTTTTCTTAGTGTTGCTTGGTCCATCATACTCTGTTCGGGTAACCATAGGACTTCCGATGAGGTCGGGGTCGGACAGTTCTGCATCTCCGACCGGTACAAGGAATTCAATTGGCCATTCTTTAGTGATCTTTTCCAGGTCTTCCTCGGTCAACTTATAATATGACTGCAACTCCTCTTTACTTTCATCATTGCACACAGTGATGTATATAGAGTGGCGGTCTGCACGGAACTTCGCTAGTGGTATGTAAGTATGCAAGGTGTTCGGAGTCATTCGGGGGAATGACTCAATGGCGCGCGTGAGCTGTAGGTAATAGGTGTGGAAGACCACATTTGATTGCCATTGCTTCGCCATATTGCTTGAATACCACAAGCTGGTAAACCTCGCAGCCAGTGGTTCTGATGGCTCGACTTCATGGAACGTCGCTCCCTCTGGCATCTCCCAAGCGACAAATGTTATTAATATCAATAGCCAACTAAAGTGGAACTCATAGCCTTGGTCCTGCACTTTGCGGCAGTCGTTGTCCAACTCATTGATGAGATAGCTCACCCAGTTCATTCACATCCCTTCGACACACTTCCCTGCAAGGTCGACTACGAATCATGTTACTTGCGTAGGGCGGTTCTTTCTGATGATCTTTCCCAATATCAGCTGACAAGCTAGGAGCACTACGTCATCCTGGATGGAGGATACCTTGTAGCCTCACTTCCCCTTCTCCACATCGTCATACGCCTCTTTGACTCATTGCACCAAGGAGCAATCTGACGTTTTCCCAGGGTAGAATTTTTGTGGGTCTGGTCCCTGCATGCTTAATCTAGTAATGAGGTCGATCAACGTTGGATCCACAATGATGCGCTTATCCTACCACAGGTACTCTCCATGGAAGCACGACAGGAGGAGTTTAATGCACACGTTAACTTCCTTATGTCTGTCGAAGTGTGGGATATTCATGACGTTTAAGATAGTTGACCTCGCGGTCTCCTTGATCCCCGGTTGGGGAACTATCTTTAGCTTCTTCCCAGTCATTTTCGTCAGGTAGAGATGCAGTGTGAGCATCACATAATTCTTTCGATCGTCAAGGTTAAAATCACTTATCTTAAGAGCTGGGATTAGTCCCAACTGTGGTCCTACTATGCGTATCCCTTTCAGGAGGTACGCAATGATGAGTGTGTACTCGAAATCCCTCGAGACGGTGTCACGACTAATTGTGCCATCCAAGGGAAGGATTAGTCGGGCAAGACCGACAGGCTCTGCTTTGCATTTGCCATATCGTCGCAGTGCTTGCTTCTCTTCTTTGTCACAGTTTGGGATGGCCAAGATCGACGTCCACTTGAGGGGTATGCTTGCAATCCTCCCGTCAATGAGGCCTGTACTCCTGCGGACATAAATTTTTCAACCATAAGGTCTATCAAGATCGCTTCTATGGATTTTTCAACTGCGTTAAGGTCACCTGACATACATGCTCGTAATAAAATAACTTGGGTATGCGAACAGATACTCAAGGTAATCGAATCAATGGCGAGGTCTAGACAACACAACGCGGTAGGAAATCACGTCTCTATTAGCTCGAATATCTCAGTTTGAAAAAGTGGTCCCGGTGCGGCATTCGACAAATTAAATAAGCAATGTCATAACAGATTCCTTCAACGGGTCGAAATGACTTAATCAATATGATTCCATCCGTTATGGCGTGGTCTCAACGGTCCAATGGCGATCTTTCTGGCAATAAATGTGTTTGTAGTCGTTCTGGAGCGTCATTCTAACGGTTGGGGCACCTCCAATGGTCATATAGCTTCGTTGTGGCGAAGTGCCAGTCTGTGATGTTCTGCTATTCCAGCGAAATTCAAGTTCTGCAAGTCTTCCCTCTGCAAAATTGTCCCTGGAACTTCCTGCAGTTTTTCTAACTTTGCCTTCTTCTTACTCAGCTTTCTTGCCTTCTTCCCTGTGATCTGATTCATGGGGTTCCTCTTTCCATTCTTTTTCTTATCTTCTCTTAGCTTAATAACTCCGCACTGATGAGGGTGTTTCAAAGGGTTCAAATGAAATACCTCTTTGCTTACTATTTATGGGGTAGATGCT
Organism: Picea sitchensis; assembly: GCA_010110895.2. Taxonomy (NCBI): domain Eukaryota; kingdom Viridiplantae; phylum Streptophyta; class Pinopsida; order Pinales; family Pinaceae; genus Picea; species Picea sitchensis. The sequence continues at coordinate 109,658 of SNQJ01S0068303.1, read as the reverse complement.
CTTCTCTCATGCATGCATAGGGTTTTCAAGCCTTCCTGCATTCTTGCAGCTTCGACAGCAAAGTCTCTGACCCTCAGTTGCTTCAACTTGTCCTCTTGTTCTTCTATTATTCGCGCTATTCTCCTAGCCATGAAGTCCCTTAATTCTTTATTTTTCTGTTCTGTAGCTTCTTCCTCTGCTTTCCTCTGGATCCGATCTTTCTCAATCCAATTCTTTCCTAACAAAAGTGCAAAAGGGGCATTTTTCTCCACAAACCTAATGAATTCAAATTCTTCTTCGGTCATTGTTCTATGAGAAATCGTAGGTATGTTAGTAACTCTTCCACATAGGGTTATCATCTTTCCTTTAAACATTCCTATCCTTCCTAATGTAGGAATCATAGTTGGCTTTCCCAAAATTTCTCAAGTATTTTCTGGCATAAGATTCACATGTGTTTCCTCATCTAACACACAATCTATGCTGAAGTCTCCTATTCTTGTTTCTATGCACTCCTTCTCTTTTAATATCTCTGGTAAACTGATGTCTCTGTGATCCTTCAGTGTTTCTCTCATTTGTAATAATATATTGTCTGATTCTTTCTGATTATCTAACATATCCTTAGTTTATTGATCTTCCTCATGGTTTTCTTGTCTTAGGTTCATCTTTTCAACTTTATCAATCATTCTAGGGAAATCCAAAACCTCATGACCAACAGCTTTACAACAAAGATAAATAGGACCTATGTCAAGGCATTCCTTAGCAAGATGTCTCGGTCTTCTGCAATTATAACATAGTGTCAATCCTCTCTTTCTCTTAAACGATCCCCAACCTTTTCTGTACTGCACACTGGGATCACAGTCATGGACCTGCAATCTGCGAAAATTCTTTCTAGGGTCTTGCATCCACTTGTTAGTCCAAAAATTCTTTCTATGCATAGGAATAACATATCTTTCACTATATCTATCAAATTTATTTAGATCAAATATTTTTTCTTCTATCTGTGCCCTAGTTTTCAGACTAGGACCAAATCTATCAAACATACCTAAATCCATTCTTTCGAAGCAAAATTTTCCACTTATCCTACCTTTATCAGAGCACAAAGCTTTAATATCTTACCTCTTTTCTTCAGATCGGGCTTCTCTTTTAGCACATAGCTTCACAAATCAAGTAGAATATTGCGCACTACAGCAATATGTCTACAAACAGATCTTTTTATTTTCTTCAGTTCCCAGCAATCACAGTTTCAGGTCTCGACAATGGAACCATTTGTTGGCACAGGGGCAGACCTAGGGTTCAATGCTTCAACAGTGCACCAACAAAACCATAACTACCATCCCTTTCGGCAACACCTGTGAATTAGATGAAGTCTCACCCGAGGTAGAGGCAGGGGGGGTTGCAGGAATCAAGTGTCTACAACCTAGCTAGGATACCGATCTGTGATCACGATACTTAACAGAGCACTTAGCCAATAGTATGCATTCAGTTATGATTCTTGTTCACATCGCAGATTAACCCTAATTGTATATCAGTGCAGTATTAATCAATATCAAACACATCTAAGCATTCAACACATAGCATCAGAGAAAATCTAACATTTATTCATGTATCAAGCACTAAGTACTAATGGATCTACCTATCATATATCCAGAATAGTTCACTAAACAAATATAAACATAACCATCATGAACACATAGCACAAAGAACCATAACATAAGATATATGTGTTTCACCCCAGTGTGGGGCTATGTCCACCAACTCTTCTTCTTCTTTATTAACTTCTTCCAATCTTCTTACATGCACCAAACCACAGATCCAACTCCGCAAAGGACAGGAGATCTGTGCATACCTCGCCAGATCCTTCTTCCACAGATTAGGTCAAGGCACAAATCCAACTACAACCACTTTCACTTAGCTTTGCAAGTCTCACATACAGTATGCACAAAGCATTCACAACTATTCGCACTTAGCAACCCTAACAGGTTCTTGCACAAAGCCGATCAGAACTACTTCTTACATCGCTTAGCTACTTATTTATACATTACAAAAAGTGCCTAAACATGGGTAAACCCATGGGCCGACATCCCATACCCGTTACATAAACCTTAAAATCCCACAAAAAGAGAAAGATCCCGTGATCTCCGTTTCGCCTGGACACTCCGTCTTCGACCAGCCTGTCGAAGTCCCAAAAATGGTCAAACATGACCAAGGTTCTCTCAAAACTTGATTGAGGGCTAACAGTATAGCATGCTAGTTTTAATTTGTATTAATTTCATAATTAATATGAATCAAATGTGTAATGTTTTATTAAACATTGATATATAAATTAGCACTTATTAGCCCATGAATGATGAGCATTGGGTGCATCACACCATTGTGACTTCTTAGTATGTTGTATGGATTGTGCACTTCATACTAGCTAATGCGCATATCCCCTTGAATCGAATTGTATGGAGTCTGCATAATACTTCAACCACTCCAAATCCACTTTAGGATGACATGAAGGTCCTCCATATTTTCCCTTTAATGATTCACGCGTGTTAAAGTTCTCCATTGACTGTACCTTTTTTGATCTAAATGCACAACTTTGGCCACCTATTTGATGTTTAGTGGTATGTTATTGAGATTTCTAAGAAAAGACTTTTGTCCATGCTATGTTTCCACCCAATATGAACTCATTCCCTCATCCTGCGTGTCCATTCCCACCATCGCAATTGTTGAAGTCCATCAATACAAATAAGTAATTGTGATTGGAGAGACTTCATTAACAACATAATAGTGCTCCTTATTCTTTTTCTCATCTTATATGTCCACCTTCAATTCACTTCAACATTCTCATTCACCCACTGACAAGGTATGCTAGTTTATCAATATTATATACAACCAGATTACCAACAAAATATTCTAGATCACCAATCTCAAAACCACACCGATACTACAATTCTAAATTTGGCACTAGTGCTTAAATTCCTTACCTTGTGAAGTGGCACTAAAGATGGTAGGGAAAAGACAATGACGATGGAGAGAAAATTGATCCTTTATATTGTCTAAAGCATTTCCTTCCATATTAGTGCTTGCTTTCTCATATATCAACCCCTGCCATCATACCAATTCAGAAACCCAAAATTGCAAAAAAGTTTTAGGTGGTTCTCCATTAATAAAAACAACGATTGGCATAAACATATTGTGGAATGTAGGACTAATTCACCGTGTTTTCATGTATGGTGAATGGAGCCTTGAATACCCTGGCCTTCTCCAGGAACTTAGTCCGTCTTGTCATGAAAACGAATCCCAACAAGTCAACGAAAACATTCATACAAGGAATAATGCTAGCTTTAAAGTTTCTATTCAATCACAATTACATTGAACATGATAAAATCATGCTCATGAACACTCCTTTGCATGTTCTCCCCATACACATGGAAGTCACATCACGACCATCTGCTCGACTATTGGATATGCTCTCAAAACTCAAATACAACCGCGCAATATGGTCATGATGTTGAATGTCTTCTCAGATTAGAGAGAGTCAAGTGATAGGAAATGTGTACTCAGATCAGATCATATTAGAGATAACCTCCAAATTAATATTTGGTTATGATGGGGAATGTATACTCAGTGAGGTTAAAGTGATGGGGTATGTATAATGAGATTAAAGAGAGGGGCAAGCATCAAATTAAAATATGGTTATAATGGGCAGTGTATATTCAAATCAGAGAGGACCAAGCGATCAGGAATGTATGCTCAAATTAAAAAGACGAGGCAAATGCCAAATTAATGTATGGTTCTAATAGAAACATGTCAATCAACGAGGCCTTGTCTCTTTCGGCTTCTGCAATAACACTCGTGTTTATCCTGTTGTAATTTTACATTCCCTACAGTACTCATGGTAGGGAATGGGTTTCATTATCTGGCATGTTCCTCCATATCAAATCTACTATCCAACCCACGCATATTTCTCCAGTTATTCTCCTTATCCATCTTGCACATATCAGATCAGATCTACAATCCAACCCATGCATATTTTTCTTGTTGTATTTTCTATATTAGTTCTCTTGCAACGCCACATTGTTCATGGTAGCCAATGGGTCGCATGGCTTGTTTTTGTAATTTTGTTTTCTCCAATGTCTTTCAACTTCTACAATCAAACCCATGGATGTTTCCCCTGTTGTAATTTTCTATTTTGGTGCTCCTACAAGGCCACATTATTTGTAACATCCTCGACCACCCACAGGTCGGGCAATGCTACTATGCGGAAACATTCTCATAAATTTAAATATAACATGCATATTAAATCTAATTAAAATATTTAATTAAACAATACAGAGTAATCACTGTATTATTGTTAACATACATAAGTAATGGAATTAACAGTAATTCATAATTGCAACAGAATACATGATAATATTTCAAAGCATCACAGACATGCATTTTAATTGAAATTAAACACATGCATATACTTATCTTTGAAACTATAATAACTCCACCAACCATGTAAAGACCTTCCACGAACCTCCTAGTCTTATACTACACTGCTCTTCACGCTCAGCAATAGGTCACCCCCGAGCTAGGACCAAGCTCCACCCAGGGCAAGGGAATCCTAGACTAGGTTGAGGTTACAGGAAAATTGCACAATACAACCGAAAGGATTCTTTCCAAGAGCCTTCTTACACCCACTACTCATGGACTCTCATTCCCCACATGCATGTTCCACCTGGGAGTATACACCTTCATAAGCACAGTCCATTGGTGCTTCACCTCCCTCTCTGGGTCTCGACAACAGGCCAGATCAGGAATTCTCAGAGCTCCGTAGCTGTTGCTGGACTCTCTCTGGGAGAAAACCACTTCCCAACAGACTCTCTCACCTAGAGAGAGTTTCTCATAGGCCTGACAACCTGCCTCTTCTACCACGGACTTGAAAACCTGGTTCTTCAACCCATTTTCAACTCAATTCCTGCAAGTTCAGAATAACCGCAACAACAACAGCTTTTGGTTAACTCACAGGTGACAACAGCAATATGTAAATTGGGTGTGGGCGTCCAAAAAAATGGCAACAGGTCACTAAGACATAGCACGGTTTGGGTAACACCAGTTTCAGGATGCGTGACAAGCAATCCACATAGAGGTTGAACACAGACTCGACAGTTCAGACAGAGGGTGTATTGGTTTCTCAAGGAAACATCACAAGCCTCAGGTTCCAGAGCTATGTGAGGGTATGCATGCAGAGATCAGATGGAATTCATGGTTTCAGATAGCCGACGATAGAATGGAGGAGGAACCCCAAACTCAGTTGACGCTTCAGCTTTTAACCACATGCACCCATATCAACACTTGTCTTCCTGGAGCTGCATGCGTTCCATTTTTCACACTTGGAGCTTCATGCGTTGCCTCTCCCAGAACTTAGGATAAAAACATGTTTTTTCGCACAACTTTAGAATAATAATAAATAAGGACTTAAGCCCCTAAGCTTAGCCCCTCTTTCCAACCTTTCAGCCCCTTTTTCCTTACCCACCCTGTGGAAGCTTAGTCACCCATCACTCTTTCTTCGTGGTCAGTCTGCATGCAGTGATGTTCATATATTATATTAATGATCTGCATATTTACATATACAAAATCAGGCTTCTGGCTTTAATACTTAGGCTATCCAACCTAATAAACACATAATCCCACCAACTTATCAATACTTGGCTCACCAGCCTACAAACATGATTTACAATTCATAAACATGATTACAACAGGGCTTGTCTTTGGG